>VFIW01000087.1:0-193857 GCA_006386115.1 Globisporangium splendens
CTAAGCTCCCTACTGTCTATTCATCCCGAGTGAACACGCTACCTCGTTGTGTCCTACCCACAAATATCCAGACATGCAGCTGGTGGGTGCCAGCAGATCCTGCACCCACTATCCTGTGATGCCACACTTCATGTCCCACCATGTCGCAACTCACTCTCACCCATGTCGCATCATTCGCTGAACATTCTACTGACGTGAGTGTTGGTCTGCCGTAACCATATGAAGTCAACACTTGGAACGATTGCGATGGCGTGAGTGAAGGTCGTCATGGAGACGTTATCACAACAGAGTTCGCATCCGACCCGTGTCCGACACATTGGCAAGCTCTCAAGCGTGTGTTTCGGTACCTGCAAGGCACTCCGACACATGGCATCAAGTTCAGCGGCGACAACGACGGTGACCTGTGCGGCTATTCGGATGCAGATTGGGCTGGCGACATCGAGACGCGACGGAGCACCAGTGGGTATGCGTTCATGTTGAGCGGCGGATGCATCAGTTGGCGCAGCAAGAAGCAGCGATCGGTCGCACTGTCATCGACCGAAGCGGAATACATGGCACTCTCGGAAGCGACCCAGGAAGCAGTGTGGCTCAAGGCATTTCTGTGTGAACTCGGTGAGTGCGCAAGTGATGACCCAGTGTTGATTCGTGAAGACAACCAAGGATCGATCGCGTTGGCTAAGAACCCGGAGTTCCACAAGCGGACCAAGCACATCGACATCCGATATCACTTTGTGCGCGAGAAGGTCGAAGACGGTCAGGTAGTGCTCAAGTACTGTGCGACAACCGACATGTTGGCCGACATCATGACGAAACCGATTCCAGCTCCGCAGTTCGACACACTGCGCACCAAGTTGGGCGTCATTGTCGCCATCGAGCCGAGTGGGAGTGTTGTGACGACGTCTCCATGACGACGGGTGAGAGTGAGTTGCGACATGGTGGGACATGAAGTGTGGCATCACAGGATAGTGGGTGCAGGATCTGCTGGCACCCACCAGCTGCATGTCTGGATATTTGTGGGTAGGACACAACGAGGTAGCGTGTTCACTCGGGATGAATAGACAGTAGGGAGCTTAGAGGTAGCATGTGTGCATGTGAACTAAGTCCTCCAACGAATCAATCATTTTGCATTTTGCAATCTACTACGCAAGCACCGCTTTCCAACAGGTTATGAGCCCAAACCCCGCAGACTCTGCTGCCGCCATCGACCTCGCCAGCCTCGCCAATATGGATTCGACTGCTTCCCGCATCAGCAAGTTCGATGGAACCAACTTCCACACATGGAAGTTCAAGATGCAGGTGGTGCTCGAAGAGCGCGAGTTCTGGGAAGTCACTAGCGGGGAAGTCAAGATGGAGCACTGCAACACGCCGCTCGACCAAGCGACGTTTCGGCGAAAGTCACGAAAGGCTCTCGCGATCATCTGCATGGTGCTGGAAGACTCGCAGTTGCCGCTGGTGCGTTCTGCTAACGGTGCGCATGATGCATGGTCAAGACTCGAAGCGCATTTCGAGAAGAAGAGCCTCGCGAACAAGCTCTTTCTTCGTCGACGCTTCTTTACGTCGATGATGGATGAAGGTGATGGTGTGTTGGAACACATCAACAAGCTCAAGACACTGGCGGAACAACTCGAAGCAGTCGGCGCTCCAGTCAATGAAGACGACTTGGTGATCGCGCTTCTTGGAAGTCTGAGCGAGTCGTACCAGTTCCTGATCACGGCGTTGGAGTCGCGTGCCGACACGCTGACGTGGGAACTAGTGACGTCTCGGCTCGTGCATGAAGACGTGAAGCGCAAGGAGCAGGGTGGTAAGGGCATCGCGCCTGGCCAGGCGTTCGTGACAAGTGAAGGCAAGCGCAAATGCCGACCAGTAAAGAAGACTGGTGCGTGTAACTATTGCGACAAGATGGGTCATTGGATCGCGGAGTGTCCCTCGTGGATTCAAGACAACAACGATCGACAACGTGTGCAGCGGGCCAACGTTGTGCGAGACGAAGATGAAGGGTCCAACGAGTATCTGTTCTCTGTTGGACATGAAGACAGTTAAGTCAAGTCAAGCCAGGTGTGGTTGATTGACTCCGGCGCGACACAGCATATGTCGCATTCCAAGTGTTTCATGATGAACTGCAAGCCGACCGATCCTGTGGACGTGCATCTCGTGGATGATGGCACGGTCCAAGCGATCGGGTGTGGGGACATAGTGATGTCCATGAAGACTCCCAGTGGTGTGAAGAAGTGTTGAAAAGGCGCTTGAGTGGTTGAATGCAAAATGCAAAGTGAATTGATCGGTCCTTAGTTCGCTGCTGCTACCTCGAAGCCGCCTGTGTCCTACGCTACCTTACTGTCCAGAAACTAGAGTGTGTCTTTACCCAATCAGAGGACAGAAATTATGCACGTCATGCAATACTCACACGTTCTTCAAATGCCGTCTGGTGATTGGCTAGTGGTCGTCCACACTAGACGCACTGGCGACGCGTCGACATCACGGATCAGTTTCGCCAACCACACTTGTCGATAATCGGTGTTACATGGTCGTTTGGCGGGACGTCTTGCCAACACCCCTGCTCAACTCGATAGCGACTTGGATGCCCAACTTGGTGCGAAGGGTGTCGAACTGGGCGGCCGCAATAGACTTCGTCATGATGTCGGCCAACATCTCTTGCGTCGGACAGTGCCGCAGCACCACTTGCCGTCTTCGACCTTCTCGCGTACGAAGTGGTAGCGGATGTCGATGTGCTTGGTGCGCTTGTGGAACTCGGGGTTCTTGGCCAACACGATCGCATCCTGATTGTCTTCATACGCCGTCACGGCACCATCGCCCGCATCTTCACCGAGTTCACGCACGAACGCCTTAAGCCACACTGCCTCTTGTATCGCTTCCGAGAGTGCCATGCACTCCGCTTCGGTCATTGATAGCGCCACGGTGTGCTGCTTCTTGCTGCGCCAGCTGATGCAGCCACCGTTGAGCACGAACGCGTGACCGCTGGTGCTGCGTCGAGTATCGATGTCGCCCGCCCAGTTCGCGTCCGAGTAGCCGATCAGCTCGCCATCGTCAGAGCCGAAGAAGCAAATGCCGTGTGTCGGAGTCGCTTGCAGGTAACGGAGTACGCGCTTGAGGGTTTGCCAGTGCGTCAGACACGGGTCAGCGGCGAATTGGCTCAATGTGCCCACGGCCGCGGCAAGGTCTGGACGAGTACCAACCATCAAGTACATCAGAGCGCCGACGGCACTGCGGTACGGCACTCCCTTCATGGTCTCGTCGTGCTTGCAAACGCCTTCGCACATGCTCTTGGTCAACTTCAGTCCAGAGTCTTGTGGTGTCTTCACAGGCTTGCAGTCTTGTATGCCGAACTTGGTCAGGATCGACTGTGCGAACTTGGTCTGACACATCGACACGTCGTCCGACTTGTCGTCATGCTCGACTTCCACGCCGAGGCAGTACTTGAGCTCACCGAGGTCGGACATCTCGAAGCGCTCACTCAACGCACGCTTGGTCGCCGCGAGCAGATCTATGTCGTTGCACGCGAGGATCAAGTCGTCGACGTAGAGCACCACGAACATCATGGCCATGTCGTTACGCTTGATGTACACGCAGTGGTCCATCTCGCATTTGGTGAAGTCGATCTTGCGCACGAACTCGTCGATGGTCTGGTTCCACATGCGAGGCGACTGCTTGAGACCGTACAACGCGCGCTTGAGCTTGCACACATGGTCGGGATACTTGGGGTCGACGAATCCCACGGGCTGCTTCATGTAGATCTCTTCCTCGAGCAAGCCGTTGAGGAATGCCGTCTTGACGTCCATCTGGTGCAATACGAGCTTGTACTGTGCTGCGATGCTCAAGGTGATCCGGATCGACGCAAACTTGGCCACCGGCGCGAATGTCTCCTCGAAGTCCACGCCGTACTTCTGTAGGAATCCCTTCGCCACGAGACGCGCCTTGTACCGCTCGATGAGACCCTCGACGGTCTCCTTCACCTTGAACACCCACTTGCTGCTGATGGCCTTGCGGCCACGTGGCAATGGCACGAGCTCCCATGTCTCGTTCTTGCATAGCGACATGAACTCGGAGTCGCATGCTTCCATCCACTTGCTCGCGTCGCTGGATTCCATCGCAGACTCGAACGACGTCGGCAAATCTCCCACTGAATGCACGACGTGAGCACACTCTTCTTCTTCTTCTTCTTCAATCGATGCGAGTAGATGCGAGTAGTGCCGACATGGCATCGAGCGATGACCTCGGACCTGGTACTGGCGCCGAACTTGCTCCGCTTGTACGATCCACGCGTCCATAACGCTTCTCCACGGGTGGCTTCGACAGGGCTTCGAGCGAGTACGTCCGCGAATGGCGCTTTGACCCCGGTGGGTACTCGACATTTGGGTGTTGCGGTCGCTGTGGCCGCCGACGCGAAGGTTGCTGTTACTGCCATTGCGGCCGCTCGTTCGTCGATGCTAACCTCGCCGGTTGTTCGTCCATGTCTTCGTTGCTGTCCTCGTTGTCGCGGTCGTCGTCGTCTTCACCGTCGGTCGCTCCATCCGCGTCACGAAACTCCACTGCCTTGCTGTCAACTTGTCCGTGCTTGCCGCTGTCAAACGTGTCTTTCATGAACTGTGCGTCGCGATTCACCACAATCCGGCTGCACGACAGCTCCTCAAACCGATACGCCTTCTCGTGGTCCGAGTAGCTCAGGAAGCGACACAATACGGACCGCGCGTCGAGCTTCGACCGCTTCTCGCTTGGCACGTGCACGTACGCGTGGCACCCGAAGACCTTCAGGTTCTTCAACAACGGCTTCTTCTGCGTCCACACCTCGTGTGGAGACTTGTCGTGGCCGGTCGCTCGTGTCGGATACCGATTGCGTAGAAACGCTGCAGTCGCCACTGCTTCACCCCAGTAGCGCTTGGACAGTCCCGCATGCTCGATCATGCACCGCGCACTCTCGACCAACGTCCGATTCATGCGTTCGGCCACTCCGTTGAGCTGGGGAGTGTATGGCGGAGTGAACTGCTGCACGATGCCTCGGTTGCGACAGAACGCGGCGAACCTGTCCGACGCGTACTCTCCGCCGTTGTCGCTCCGAAGCACCTTTACACGCTTCCCGGTCTGGGTCTCAGCAAGCTTGACGAACTGCACGAACTTGTCCAGCGCTTCCGACTTGCTGCGAAGCAGGAACACCACACAGAATCGCGACTTGTCGTCGATGAACGTCACGAAGTAGCGCTTGTTGGAGAACGTCACTGTCTGCATCGGGCCGCACACATCGCTGTGCACGACGTCGAGCACGTTCTTGGCGCGCTCGGGCGTAGTCGACTGGAAATTCGCTCGCGTTTGCTTGCCGAGCGCACATCCGCCGCACAGCTCCCACTTGTTCACCGACGTGATGTCGATGCCGACTCCGAGCTTGTGCTTCACAATCGCGTCGAGTCCGCTATGGCCGATGTGGTCAAGTCGCAGATGCTACAAGTACGACTTGCTCATCCGCGGCGCTTCGTGCACACTTGCGACGCTCGCACTCTCCGCTTGCACAGGCGTCATGCACAACTTGAACAGACCCTTGCCTGCGCGCTCGTCGATCTTCCACTTCTTTCCCCTGAGGTTCGCATAGCAGATGCTGGTGTCGAATGTCACCGGCGCCACATCCTTCGTGAATCGGCCGACCGAGAACAGGTTGCGTGTCAATTTGGGGATATGCCACACGTTCGTGAGCACACCCTTCTTGACGCCACTCGGAGTCTTCATCATCATCGCGATGTCGCCGCTGCCGATCGCTTGCACGACACCGTCATCTGCGAGGTGCACATCGACTGGATCGATGGTCTTGTACTTCGTCATGAATCGCTTCGAGTACGGCATATGCTGCATCGCACACGAGTCGATGAGCCATGTCGGGTTCTTGGCGCCGTCGCCGCTCCCCTTGCTTCCCTTGCCGACTGCAAACAGGAAATCGCCCGAGTCTTCATCTTGGTTGTGCGCCACATTCGCACGCTGCGGTCGTTGTCGGTCCGCGTTGTCTTGAATCCACGAGGGACACTCCGCGATCCAATGACCCATCTTGTCGCAATAGTTACACGCACCAGTCTTCTTTACTGGTCGGCATTTGCGCTTGCCTTCACTTGTCACGAACGCCTGGCCAGGCGCGACGCCCTCACCACCCTACTCCTTGCGCTTCACGTCTTCATGCACGAGCCGAGACGTCACTAGTTCCCACGTCAGCGTGTCGGCACGCGACTCCAACGCCGTGATCAGGAACTGGTACGACTCGCTCAGACTTCCAAGAAGCGCGATCACCAAGTCGTCTTCATTGACTGGAGCGCCGACTGCTTCGAGTTGTTCCGCCAGTGTCTTGAGCTTGTTGATGTGTTCCAACACACCATCACCTTCATCCATCATCGACGTAAAGAAGCGTCGACGAAGAAAGAGCTTGTTCACGAGGCTCTTCTTCTCGAAATGCGCTTCGAGTCTTGACCATGCATCATGCGCACCGTTAGCAGAACGCACCAGCGGCAACTGCGAGTCTTCCAGCACCATGCAGATGATCGCGAGAGCCTTTCGTGACTTTCGCCGAAACATCGCTTGGTCGAGCGGCGTGTTGCAGTGCTCCATCTTGACTTCCCCGCTAGTGACTTCCCAGAACTCGCGCTCTTCGAGCACCACCTGCATCTTGAACTTCCATGTGTGGAAGTTGGTTCCATCGAACTTGCTGATGCGGGAAGCAGTCGAATCCATATTGGCGAGGCTGGCGAGGTCGATGGCGGCAGCAGAGTCTGCGGGGTTTGGGCTCATAACCTGTTGGAAAGCGGTGCTTGCGTAGTAGATTGCAAAATGCAAAATGATTGATTCGTTGGAGGACTTAGTTCACATGCACACATGCTACCTCTAAGCTCCCTACTGTCTATTCATCCCGAGTGAACACGCTACCTCGTTGTGTCCTACCCACAAATATCCAGACATGCAGCTGGTGAGTGCCAGCAGATCCTGCACCCACTATCCTGTGATGCCACACTTCATGTCCCACCATGTCGCAACTCACTCTCACCCATGTCGCATCATTCGCTGAACATTCTACTGACGTGAGTGTTGGTCTGCCGTAACCATATGAAGTCAACACTTGGAACGATTGCGATGGCGTGAGTGAAGGTCGTCATGGAGACGTTATCACAACAGAGTTCGCATCCGACCCGTGTCCGACACATTGGCAAGCTCTCAAGCGTGTGTTTCGGTACCTGCAAGGCACTCCGACACATGGCATCAAGTTCAGCGGCGACAACGACGGTGACCTGTGCGGCTATTCGGATGCAGATTGGGCTGGCGACATCGAGACGCGACGGAGCACCAGTGGGTATGCGTTCATGTTGAGCGGCGGATGCATCAGTTGGCGCAGCAAGAAGCAGCGATCGGTCGCACTGTCATCGACCGAAGCGGAATACATGGCACTCTCGGAAGCGACCCAGGAAGCAGTGTGGCTCAAGGCATTTCTGTGTGAACTCGGTGAGTGCGCAAGTGATGACCCAGTGTTGATTCGTGAAGACAACCAAGGATCGATCGCGTTGGCTAAGAACCCGGAGTTCCACAAGCGGACCAAGCACATCGACATCCGATATCACTTTGTGCGCGAGAAGGTCGAAGACGGTCAGGTAGTGCTCAAGTACTGTGCGACAACCGACATGTTGGCCGACATCATGACGAAACCGATTCCAGCTCCGCAGTTCGACACACTGCGCACCAAGTTGGGCGTCATTGTCGCCATCGAGCCGAGTGGGAGTGTTGTGACGACGTCTCCATGACGACGGGTGAGAGTGAGTTGCGACATGGTGGGACATGAAGTGTGGCATCACAGGATAGTGGGTGCAGGATCTGCTGGCACCCACCAGCTGCATGTCTGGATATTTGTGGGTAGGACACAACGAGGTAGCGTGTTCACTCGGGATGAATAGACAGTAGGGAGCTTAGAGGTAGCATGTGTGCATGTGAACTAAGTCCTCCAACGAATCAATCATTTTGCATTTTGCAATCTACTACGCAAGCACCGCTTTCCAACAGGTTATGAGCCCAAACCCCGCAGACTCTGCTGCCGCCATCGACCTCACCAGCCTCGCCAATATGGATTCGACTGCTTCCCGCATCAGCAAGTTCGACGGAACCAACTTCCACACATGGAAGTTCAAGATGCAGGTGGTGCTCGAAGAGCGCGAGTTCTGGGAAGTCACTAGCGGGGAAGTCAAGATGGAGCACTGCAACACGCCGCTCGACCAAGCGACGTTTCGGCGAAAGTCACGAAAGGCTCTCGCGATCATCTGCATGGTGCTGGAAGACTCGCAGTTGCCGCTGGTGCGTTCTGCTAACGGTGCGCATGATGCATGGTCAAGACTCGAAGCGCATTTCGAGAAGAAGAGCCTCGCGAACAAGCTCTTTCTTCGTCGACGCTTCTTTACGTCGATGATGGATGAAGGTGATGGTGTGTTGGAACACATCAACAAGCTCAAGACACTGGCGGAACAACTCGAAGCAGTCGGCGCTCCAGTCAATGAAGACGACTTGGTGATCGCGCTTCTTGGAAGTCTGAGCGAGTCGTACCAGTTCCTGATCACGGCGTTGGAGTCGCGTGCCGACACGCTGACGTGGGAACTAGTGACGTCTCGGCTCGTGCATGAAGACGTGAAGCGCAAGGAGTAGGGTGGTGAGGGCGTCGCGCCTGGCCAGGCGTTCGTGACAAGTGAAGGCAAGCGCAAATGCCGACCAGTAAAGAAGACTGGTGCGTGTAACTATTGCGACAAGATGGGTCATTGGATCGCGGAGTGTCCCTCGCGGATTCAAGACAACAACGATCGACAACGTGTGCAGCGGGCCAACGTTGTGCGAGACGAAGATGAAGGGTCCAACGAGTATCTGTTCTCTGTTGGACATGAAGACAGTTAAGTCAAGTCAAGCCAGGTGTGGTTGATTGACTCCGGCGCGACACAGCATATGTCGCATTCCAAGTGTTTCGTGATGAACTGCAAGCCGACCGATCCTGTGGACGTGCATCTCGTGGATGATGGCACGGTCCAAGCGATCGGGTGTGGGGACATAATGATGTCCATGAAGACTCCCAGTGGTGTGAAGAAGTGTTGAAAAGGCGCTTGAGTGGTTGAATGTAAAATGCAAAGTGAATTGATCGGTCCTTAGTTCGCTGCTGCTACCTCGAAGCCGCCTGTGTCCTACGCTACCTTACTGTCCAGAAACTAGAGTGTGTCTTTACCCAATCAGAGGACAGAAATTATGCACGTCATGCAATACTCACACGTTCTTCAAATGCCGTCTGGTGATTGGCTAGTGGTCGTCCACACTAGACGCACTGGCGACGCGTCGACATCACGGATCAGTTTCGCCAACCACACTTGTCGATAATCGGTGTTACATGGTCGTTTGGCGGGACGTCTTGCCAACACCCCTGCTCAACTCGATAGCGACTTGGATGCCCAACTTGGTGCGAAGGGTGTCGAACTGGGCGGCCGCAATAGACTTCGTCATGATGTCGGCCAACATCTCTTGCGTCGGACAGTGCCGCAGCACCACTTGCCGTCTTCGACCTTCTCGCGTACGAAGTGGTAGCGGATGTCGATGTGCTTGGTGCGCTTGTGGAACTCGGGGTTCTTGGCCAACACGATCGCATCCTGATTGTCTTCGTACGCCGTCACGGCACCATCGCCCGCATCTTCACCGAGTTCACGCACGAACGCCTTAAGCCACACTGCCTCTTGTATTATTGGTAAGACACCTCGATCTGCGACGGTGTGATTACCGGTACCACCGGTATCTACCAGTTGTACTAACCTTCACTCTTGGCATCACCATTATTCCGATGGTTGCTCCATTTGATTACGACAGGTACGATATGGGTGTGGGTTCGGAATCTGATCCGTACCCACCATCTGTTTATGTAGAAGATTCTTTGTGGATAGTACAGACAAGTATCCAGAAAAGAATCCAGTAGGCTTAGATGTAGCAAGCAGCAGCACGCATGCATGCGAACTAAGGACCTCATTCAATCAATCACTTTGCATTTTGCATCCCACCACTCAAGCTATTTTCAACAGGTTATGAGCCCAAGCTCGTTTGACTCTGCCGCCGCTGCCTCCGCCAACACGGATTCCAACACCTCCCGCATCAACAAGTTCGAAGGAACCAACTTCCACGCGTGGAAGTTCAAGATGCAGATGGTGCTGGAAGAACGTGACCTGTGGGAGGTCGTCAGCGGGGAAGTGAAGCTCGAGCACTGCGTGAGCGAGATGGACCAAGCGACGTTCAAGAGGAAGTCTCGCAAGGCGATGGCGATCATCTGCCTCGCGATGGAAGACTCGCAACTGCCGTTGGTGCGCTCGTCGAGTGGTGCGCACGATGCATGGTCGAAGCTGGAAGATCACTTCGAGAAGAAGAGCCTCGCTAACAAGCTCTTTCTTCGTCGTCGTTTCTTCACGACCATGATGGAAGAAGGTGATGATGTGCTCGCGCACATCAACAAGGTCAAGACTCTGGCGGAGCAGCTCGACGCGGTCGGCGCTCCGGTCAGCGAGGAAGACTTGGTAATCACGCTTCTCGGAAGCCTGAGCGAGTCGTACCAGTTCCTCATCACGGCGTTGGAATCGCGTTCCGACACGTTGACGTGGGAGCTCGTGACGTCTCGGCTCCTCCATGAAGACATGAAGCGCAAGGAACAAGGCGGCGACGGGGTCGCTGCTGGCCAAGCGTTCATGACGGGCGACAAGAAGCGCAGTGCGCGGCCAGGCAAGAAGACCGGCGCGTGCAACTACTGCGGCAAGATGGGTCATTGGATCGCGGAGTGTCCCTCGCGGATCCATGACAACGCGAACCGGCAACGTCCACAGCGTGCGAATGTGGCGCACAACCAAGATGAAGACTCGGGCGACTTCCTGTTTGCAGTCGGCAAGGGGAGCGGCGACGGCGCCAAGAACCCGACATGGCTCATCGACTCGGGTGCGACGCAGCACATGTCGTACTCGAAACGGTTCATGATCAACTACAAGAACATCGATCCAGTCGACGTGCATCTCGCAGACGACGGTGTCGTGCAAGCGATCGGCAGCGGCGACATCGTGATGACAATGAAGACTCCAAGCGGCGACAAGAAGGGTGTGCTCACGAATGTGTGGCACATCCCCAAGCTGACGCGCAACCTGTTCTCGGTCGGCCGATTCACGAAGGACGTCGCGCCGATGACGTTCGACACCAGTGTCTGCTATGCGAACCTCAAGGGCCAGAAGTGGAAGGTCGGCGAGCGCGCAGGCAAGGGTCTGTTCAAGTTGTGCATGACACCTGTGAAGACAGAGTTGGCGAGAGTCGCAAGCGCTGCTGCGGATATTCCGCGAGCTGGTAAGTCGTATTTGTGGCATCTCCGACTCGGTCACATCGGCCACGGCGGTCTCGACGCGATTGTGAAGCAAAAGCTCGGCATCGGCATCGACATCACGTCGGTGAACAAGTGGGAGCTCTGCGGCGGATGTGCGCTCGGCAAGCAGACGCGTGTGAGTTTCCAGTCGACTGCGCCAGAGCGTGCCAAGAATGTGCTCGACGTCGTGCACAGCGATGTGTGTGGTCCGATGCAGACGTCGACATTCTCCGACAAGCGATACTTCGTGACGTTCATCGACGACAAGTCGCGGTTCTGTGTGGTGTTCCTGCTTCGCAGCAAGTCGGAAGTGCTGGACAAGTTTGTGCAGTTCGTCAAGTTTGCGGAGACCCAGACCGGAAGGCGCGTGAAGGTGCTTCGGAGTGACAACGGCGACGAGTACGTGTCCAACAAGTTCGCCGCATTCTGCCGTGATCGAGGCATCGTGCAGCAGTTCACGCCGCCATACACGCCGCAGCTCAACGGAGTGGCCGAGCGTATGAATCGGACGTTGGTCGAGAGTGCGCGCTGTATGCTCGAGCATGCCGGTCTGTCCAAGCAGTACTGGGGTGAAGCAGTGGCGACGGCGGCGTTTCTGCGCAATCGGTGTCCGACGCGGGCGATCGGTCACGACAAGTCCCCACACGAGGTGTGGACGCAGAAGAAGCCGTTGTTGAAAAATCTGAAGGTCTTCGGGTGCCACGCGTACGTGCACGTGCCAAGCGAGAAGCGGTCGAAGCTCGACGCGCGGTCGGTGTTATGCCGTTTCCTCGGCTACTCCGACCACGAGAAGGCGTATCGGTTCGAGGAGCTGTCGAGCGGTCGGATCGTCGTGAGTCGCGACGCGCAGTTCATGGAAGACACGTTCGACAGCGGCAAGCGCACTCAAATCGGCAGCAAGGCAGTCGAGTTTCGTGACGCGGATGAAGCGACCGACGGTGAAGGCGACGACGACCATGACTACGAGGAGAGCGACGAAGACATGGGCGAGCAGCCGGCGGAGCCAGTACCGACGCACGAGAGACCGTCAGAGCCAAGACCGACGAACGAGCGGCCGCAATGGCAGCAACGGCAAACGCCACGTCAGCAGCCACAGCGACCGCAACAACCGAATGTCGAGTACCCACCGGGGTCCAAGCGCCACTCGCGGACGCACTCGCTTGAAGTTCTGTCGGAGCCGCCCGTGGAGAAGCGTTATGGACGCGTGGGTCGTACAAGTGGAGCAAGTTCGACGCCAGCACCAGGTCCAAGGTAATCGCTCGATGACATGTCGGCGCTACTCGCGTCGATTGAAGAAGAAGAAGAAGAATGCGCTCACGTCGTGTATTCAGTGGGAGATTTGCCGACGTCGTTCGAGTCTGCGATGGAATCCAGCGACGCGAGCAAGTGGATGGAAGCATGCGACTCCGAGTTCATGTCGCTATGCAAGAACGAGACATGGGAGCTCGTGCCATTGCCACGTGGCCGCAAGGCCATCAGCAGCAAGTGGGTGTTCAAGGTGAAGGAGACCGTCGAAGGTCTCATCGAGCGATACAAGGCGCGCCTCGTGGCGAAGGGATTCCTACAGAAGTACGGCGTGGACTTCGAGGAGACATTCGCGCCGGTGGCCAAGTTTGCATCGATCCGGATCACCTTGAGCATCGCAGCACAGTACAAGCTCGTGCTGCACCAGATGGACGTCAAGACGGCATTCCTCAACGGCTTGCTCGAGGAAGAGATCTACATGAAGCAGCCCGTGGGATTCGTCGACCCCAAGTATCCCAACCATGTGTGCAAGCTCAAGCGCGCGTTGTACGGTATCAAGCAGTCGCCTCGCATGTGGAACCACACCATCGACGAGTTCATGCGCAAGATCGGCTTCACCAAGTGCGAGATGGACCACTGCGTGTACGTCAAGCGTGACGACAAGGCCACGATGTTCGTGGTACTCTACGTCGACGACCTCATCCTCGCGTGCAACGGCATGGATCTGCTCGCGGCGACCAAGCGTGCGTTGAGTGAGCGCTTTGAGATGTCCGACCTCGGTGAGCTCAAGTACTGCCTCGGCATGGAAGTCGAGCGTGATGACAAGTCGGGCGACGTGTCGATGCGGCAAACCAAGTTCGTGCAGTCGATCCTGAGCAAGTTCGGCATGCAAGACTGCAAGCCCGTGAAGACACCACAAGACCCCGGACTGAAGTTGACCAAGAGCATGTGCGAAGGTGGTTGCAAGCACGACGACACCATGAAGGGTGTGCCGTACCGCAGTGCCGTCGGCGCTGCGATGTACTTGATGGCTGGTACTCGTCCAGACCTCGCCGCGGCCGTGGGCACGCTGAGTCAGTTCGCCTCCGACCCGTGTCCGACGCACTGGCAAGCCCTCAAGCGCGTGCTCCGTTACCTGCAAGCGACTCCGACGCACGGCATTCGTTTCTCCGGCTCTGGCGATGGCAAGCTGATCGGCTACTCGGACGCGGACTGGGCGGGCGACATCGAGACTCGACGCAGCACCAGCGGCTACGTGTTCGTACTCAACGATGGCTGCATCAGCTGGCGCAGCAAGAAGCAGCGCACCGTGGCTCTCTCGTCAACCGAAGCCGAGTACATGGCGCTGTCGGAAGCGACCCAAGAGGCAGTGTGGCTCAAGGCGTTCATGCGTGAGCTCGGCGAAGATGCGGGCGACGGTGCGTTGACGGTGTTCGAAGACAACCAAGGCGCGATCGCGTTGGCCAAGAACCCCGAGTTCCACAAGCGCACCAAGCACATCGACATCCGCTACCACTTCGTGCGCGAGAAGGTCGAAGACGGTCAAGTGGTGCTGGAGTACTGTCCGACACAAGAGATGCTCGCAGACCTCATGACGAAGCCGATCGCCACCGCGCAGTTCGACACTCTCCGCACCAAGTTGGGCATCTAAGTCGCTATCGAGTCGAGCGGGGGTGTTGGTAAGACACCTCGATCTGCGACGGTGTGATTACCGGTACCACCGGTATCTACCAGTTGTACTAACCTTCACTCTTGGCATCACCATTATTCCGATGGTTGCACCATTTGATTACGACAGGTACGATATGGGTGTGGGTTCGGAATCTGATCCGTACCCACCATCTGTTTATGTAGAAGATTCTTTGTGGATAGTACAGACAAGTATCCAGAAAAGAATCCAGAAGGCTTAGATGTAGCAAGCAGCAGCACGCATGCATGCGAACTAAGGACCTCATTCAATCAATCACTTTGCATTTTGCATCCCACCACTCAAGCTATTTTCAACATGTATCGCTTCCGAGAGTGCCATGCACTCTGCTTCGGTCATTGATAGCGCCACGGTGCGCTGCTTCTTGCTGCGCCAGCTGATGCAGCCACCGTTGAGCACGAACGCGTGACCGCTGGTGCTGCGTCGAGTATCGATGTCGCCCGCCCAGTTCGCGTCCGAGTAGCCGATCAGCTCGCCATCGTCAGAGCCGAAGAAGCAAACGCCGTGTGTCGGAGTCGCTTGCAGGTAACGGAGTACGCGCTTGAGGGTTTGCCAGTGCGTCAGACACGGGTCAGCGGCGAATTGGCTCAATGTGCCCACGGCCGCGGCAAGGTCTGGACGAGTACCAACCATCAAGTACATCAGAGCGCCGACGGCACTGCGGTACGGCACTCCCTTCATGGTCTCGTCGTGCTTGCAAACGCCTTCGCACATGCTCTTGGTCAACTTCAGTCCAGAGTCTTGTGGTGTCTTCACGGGCTTGCAGTCTTGTATGCCGAACTTGGTCAGGATCGACTGTGCGAACTTGGTCCGACACATCGACACGTCGTCCGACTTGTCGTCATGCTCGACTTCCACGCCGAGGCAGTACTTGAGCTCACCGAGGTCGGACATCTCGAAGCGCTCACTCAACGCACGCTTGGTCGCCGCGAGCAGATCTATGTCGTTGCACGCGAGGATCAAGTCGTCGACGTAGAGCACCACGAACATCATGGCCATGTCGTTACGCTTGATGTACACGCAGTGGTCCATCTCGCATTTGGTGAAGTCGATCTTGCGCACGAACTCGTCGATGGTCTGGTTCCACATGCGAGGCGACTGCATGAGACCGTACAACGCGCGCTTGAGCTTGCACACATGGTCGGGATACTTGGGGTCGACGAATCCCACGGGCTGCTTCATGTAGATCTCTTCCTCGAGCAAGCCGTTGAGGAATGCCGTCTTGACGTCCATCTGGTGCAGCACGAGCTTGTGCTGTGCTGCGATGCTCAAGGTGATCCGGATCGACGCAAACTTGGCCACCGGCGCGAATGTCTCCTCGAAGTCCACGCCGTACTTCTGTAGGAATCCCTTCGCCACGAGGCGCGCCTTGTATCGCTCGATGAGACCTTCGACGGTCTCCTTCACCTTGAACACCCACTTGCTGCTGATGGCCTTGCGGCCACGTGGCAGTGGCACGAGTTCCCATGTCTCGTTCTTGCATAGCGACATGAACTCGGAGTCGCACGCTTCCATCTACTTGCTCGCGTCGCTGGATTCCATCGCAGACTCGAACGACGTCGGCAAATCTCCCACTGAATGCACGACGTGAGCACACTCTTCTTCTTCTTCAATCGATGCGAGTAGCGCCGACACGGCATCGAGCGATGACCTCGGACCTGGTACTGGCGTAGAACTTGCTCCACTTGTACGATCCACGCGTCCATAACGCTTCTCCACGGGTGGCTCCGACAGGGCTTCGAGCGAGTGCGTGCACGAATGGCGCTTGGACCCCGGTGGGTACTCGACATTCGGCTGCTTCGGCTGTTGTGGTCGCTGGCGCGGAGGTTGCTGTTACTGCCATTGCGACCGCTCGTTCGTCGATTGTAACCGGACACTCCCGAGTTACGCAGCACGGTACGTGTGTGAGGAAGCGTATGCAACGCTTCTCTCAAGGACTCTGTTCCGAGAGCTGTTGCCTGCTTCCTGCAGTGCAACAATCGGTTACCTGTAGGTCTCTATAGAGTAACCGTCGATAACCAAAGGCTTTAGTTAACGGTAAAAATGGAACTGTTTATTTGTTGGAGGTTGCCCTCTATAGGACAACCTGGATTATCTTTATGTAACTATGAACAATAGCAATCTCAAGTGTAATTACTGCCCATGGGGCAATGAGTGGCTATGAAAGACTAACGCTAGTTGTCTTATGTGATTGGATGAAATGCATGTTCAATTATATCCAATCGGGGACGCCGTCACTCAGACTGGCTGCCGGCTCCACTGTGAAGGTTCGAGCAAGTACGACGAACCTCATGGTTCGGTCTTAAACTTGTTGCGCGTACTCTACGTACCGCAAGGTTCTGTTTGGTTGTGTGGCACAACACAAGTGCGTAACCATGTTACAGTGTAACCCCGTTACACCACCCCCCACATAAAGTGCGAAACACTCGAAGGGTCGGTGTGAGAAAATGTTGTGGTCATGGTACGACTCACGAAGTCGTGATCAGAATTTATCGTGAGAGGCACAGCGAACACGCGTGCAAAGCTCTCCGAGAATTATCATAAAATCACAAGTGTGAACGCACACGTGATGGCGACGAACAAATCGGGGCGCGAAAAGATCGCCCGAAGCGCGAGCGGTCCTGGAGAAGGACTCGTTCAAAGATTGCAGTGGCTCGACGCTGAGAAGCGCGAGGCGGCAAGCGCAAAACAACGCGCTGCCGCTGCGATCACGACTGCCACAGTAGACGTGAGCATGAGCGACGTCGAGTCGACTCAACCGAAGGCTGCTCCTGACGGTGTCAGTGAGCTACAATTTGGCGACCTCCCTGCCATCATGCCGATGAGCAGGACAAGCGACGCCGAAGACGACACGGCAGTCGACTACCAAGAGTACTCGCCCGAAGAAGGGGAGGAAGGGGAAGACATCACAGTGAAGCTCGGCTCCATCGGCGAGGGGGTCGAGTACGAGGAGTTGCATTACGGGAGCGGTAGCCCCGAACTGCACGAGTTGGAACGGAATCCCTCGGCAGACGTCTCGATTTATCGGACGGATGAAGAAAATGACGTCGCAAAGACTGTCAAAGAAAGAGGGAAGGAGGAGGTCATCATTACCAATAATGAGACCGGACTGGAACCACCGCGAAAAGGTTCCGTCCATTATTCGCTTCCCATTATGCCGCCGCCAAGTTAATGGCCGACAGCAAAAACCCCGGCAAATTTACTTGCACAGGCGCGGGTTCCACTCGAGAGGTATGACTCCGAGTTCGCACGATGGCGCGAAGCCGATCTGCGAGGACGTGATGGGGCACTACGCGTGCACCCGATCCCGGTTATCCTTTACAAAGGTGAGACCGAGGATCAATATGAAACCGCGTTCTTGGCATCAAGAACCGGTGTGAAACGTTTTGGCACTGCGCGTACATTGGCCACCGATCCTGGGGCACAACGTAGCCAGCGCATGCAATTCGCTGTGCAGCGCGTACAAAAGTACCGCGAAGCGACAAAGAGTGATGACCGTGCTCGCACGAGTCTCGGTATTAACAAGCGACAGATGGACGAGTCCCGCTCGCCACCAACGCACGCTCAAAAGCGGTGACCATGTCGGGAACGTCCTCGAGGAGGCGCTCAGCAGGCTCCCAAGAGCTCTGTGACACATCGTACCCACGCCACTTCACAAGGTAGTGGGTGTTCCCCTTACGCCGCTGCACACGCAGCAGGCGCTCAACATGGTAGTGGCGCTGTCCCTGCTTGTCAATCAGCGGGACAGGTGGCGCCCTACTTCGCTTCAGCATCGGTGGTTGCACCAGATGCGGTGGTTCAGATGGTTCACGCGAACGCATCGTCTTTGGGGGCGCTACAGCAAGCCGTCCGTACCCTTCGCCAGCAATATCTGGACGAAACCTCGCTGTTGAAGCAGAGGGTGACAGCGCTTGAGACGGAGCTGAAGGAAGCTCGTCAGATGCTGGAGGAGTACCATGTCCGCGGGAAGCACTTCCACGCGAGGTACGCTCCGCGAGTGAAGACGCTTTGGGAGAGGCACAACGCGCTCGTGTCTCGATGGGCGGCGTCTGAGCCCCCTGATGAGACCGACGTTCTCCCGGACTGGGATAAAAATCCACAGTAGCGTCATGGTAGCGCTTAAGCAAACCCACGTAGAACACGGGGTGCGTTGCCATTCTCGTTGGGAGATCGAGCTTGTAATTCAAGTCTCCAATCTTCTCCACAACAGTGTATGGCCCGATGAATCGTGGCAACAACTTACTCCCGCTGGGGAGCGTTGTGACTGCATCGTTTGGTAGGTTTTTAATGCTTAAAAGCACTTTATCACCCACACAAAACGTTTGTTTGTTCTTTCTACCCGATTTATCGGCGTAGAGCTTTTGCTTGTCTTGCGCAGCAGCTAGTTGGTCGCGTACGCGACGCAACAATGCTGCGCGCTCATCGACAAATTGGCGCGCCGCGACGGCTTTGTCTTGCTTTTTCGTTGCTCTCGCAGCGCGTGCTGCAGAGAGATCTATTTCTGCGCCGGTGTGTGACACCGCGCGTCCTTCCATTCGTGGCTGACGCTCACACGAGCAGTCGCCTGATTCCGTCTGAGACTGGCTATTTTTAGCACGAGTACCGTAACTCAGTACCGTGGGAGAGCCATCTATAGGGACACGAGTACCGTAACTCAGTACCGTGGGTGATCCATCTTTAGGGACACGAGTACCGTAACTCAGTACCGTGCCCGACATGTCAATACTCTGCGTGCTGTCCGGTAAGACCGTGACAGATTCGGAACGCGATCGCACAGGCGGCGCATCGCGCGCGTCCACGTGAGCGGTCGACACCACGTCCGGTGACGGAGATCGCGCGCTCGCATCGAGCGCAGCGAGTTGCCCTCCCACCGCAGAACGTTCGACGCCCTCGAACAGAGTGGCGGGTACGCGCGGGTGCCGCAGCGAGTTAAAATAGAACGGAGTCACGGCCGTAGAGGCGTGCTCGCTGCTATTTATAGCAAACTCGGCGTACGGCAGCCAGCGGCTCCAGTCGCGGGGATGATCGACAGCGATGCTGCGAAGAATATCCTCGACGACACGGTTCACGCGCTCGGTTTGCCCGTCTGTCTCGGGGTGATCGGCAGTGGACAACGCCAGATCTGTGCCGAGCAGGCGAAAGAGTTCGCGCCAAAAGGCAGCGGTAAAACGCGGGTCCCGGTCTGATACAATAGACTCGGGCAAGCCGTGATAGCGGAACACGTGCTCTAAAAATAGGCACGCCGTCTCTTGCGCAGTGACATGCTTGCGCACGGGTGCAACGTGCACCATTTTGCTCAGTCGGTCGACGAACACGACGACGCCTGTGTTGCGCGCCTTGTCTTCCGGGAAACCGAAGACGAAATCCATGCTGACCGACTTCCAGCAATCTTGCGGAATCGGCAGCGGATGCAGCGGCGCTTTGTTCTTGCCCGCAGGCTTCACGCGCTGGCACTGTTCGCATGAACGTACATAATTGGCCACCCATTTGTATTGGTGTGGCCACCAAAACACATTGGACACTTGCAAGAAGGTCTTTTCACGCCCGAGATGCCCACTCGCTGGTGCATCGTGAAACTCATGCAGGATCGAAAGTTTCAGATCCTGGTCATGCGGTACATACACACGCGGGTAATCAAAGTTGGACAGTCGATGCCACAACAACCCGTCGTGGTAACTAAACCGAGCAAGCTTTGACTCGAGTTTGGCAGGCAATGACTCTTTGGACGAGCCGTCAAAGTGAGCAATCAACAAGCGACATTCATCGTCCTTTGGATAAAGCGACTGAATGTTGTCCTTGAGCTTTGTTTGCACTCGACTGATGCTCAGATGCATGAGATCAGGAGTGCGCTCCAAACACAGGGCGTCAGAGCTGCTGTCAGCGCTCGACTCGTAATCTGGACGGCGCGAGAGCGCGTCCGCCAGAACATTTTCCTTTCCCGGCTTGTATTCGACCCGAAAGTTGAACTCGGAGAAGAAAGCAAGCCATCGCGCCATTCGCTGCGATAAATGGGGGGAATTAATCGCGGTCCGCAAGGACGCGTGATCCGTGTACACAACGAACGGTGTCGCACCCAAAAGGTGGACCCTGAACTTCAAGAGAGCGTACTTGATCGCAAGCAGCTCCTTGTCGTGCACAGGATAATTCTTTTCAGCTGCTTTAAGCAGTCTGCTTTGGTATGATACGACGCGCTCATGGCCGTCATCATCCTTCTGCATCAGTGCACAGCCGATTGCAAAATCGCTGGCATCGCACACGACACTGAAAGCTTTCGTGTGGTCCGGCAACGCCAGGACAGGAGCGCGAACGAGCGACTCCTTCACGTCAATGAATGCATTCATGACATCATTCGTCCAGTCCCACTCGACATCCTTTTTCAAGAGATGCGTGAGCGGACGGACTCTCGCCGCATAGTTGTGGCTGTACTTGTGCAAGTAATTTGCCAAGCCAAGCCACTTGCGCAAGTCCTTGACATTCTTTGGGATCGGCCAGTCGGCGATCGCCTCGATCTTCTCTGGGTCCGCGCGGACGCCAGCTTTGCCAACATAGCAGCCCAGGATCGGAATCTCTGAGGCGCCAAAGATGCATTTCTTCAGGTTGCAATACAGACTGTTGTCTCGTAAGCACTGCAACACTGAGCGCAAATGTCTCTTGTGCACGTCAACGGCACTGAGATCTCCTTCGGCACGACTGTGCGCGAAGATGTCATCGAAATAGCTCGGTGCATACGCGCGATGAGGACGCAGAAGATGCGTTACCAGACGATTGAACGTCGCTGGTGCATTCTTCAAACCTTGCGGCATAACGAGCCACTCCCACAGCATCCCGCTGGGTGTGCTTACTGCCGTCAAGGGAACGTCACTCTCTCGCATGAGGATCTGATAGAACCCATCCATCAGATCCAGTGCGGAGAACACTGTCGAGCCGCCCATGGAGTCGATCAAGACATCCTTCCTTGGGATCGGCGTTTGTGCCGGAATGGTGGCGGCGTTCAGCTTGTTGAAAGCGTGAACAATGCGCCAGCCACCAGTCGCTTTCCGCACACAAAACGTGGGTGAGCTATGTGGAGACTTGCTTTCTCTCACATGACCGGCGAGGGCTCGTTTCGCGAAGAACTCGTCGATAGCCTCAACCTGCTCGCGGGGCAGCGGCCATTGTCTGGTCACGCAATATTTGCTCCCGGGCTCGAGGTCGATCTCGTGCCGTACGCCACGGTCAACGGGCAGGGCACTTGGCACTTTGTCGGGAAAGACATCTTTGAACTCCCACAAGTCAAAGTATGGACTGCCTTTCACGGCGTCCCAGTCCTGAGCAGCAAACCGCCTCTGTTTGTCTGACTCCAAAACACTCTCATCCGCAGTGGACGAGGTGCACAGTTCGCCACGCGGAAACGCGGTGGGAACGACGATCTCGCGGATCTGATCACGCTCTAGATCCGTAAGAAAGAGCTCATAGCTCATTTCTTCGAGGGATACGATCGCCTCAACGGTACTCGGCAGCTCATGGAGCGCCGCAAATTCAGCGAAGAACACTTCGTCTGATGCGTTTGCTTCCGGACTGCGTGTCGCGCGTCTGAGCGCCACGTCAACGTGAGCGCGATCTATCGACGGATCCGAGATCCTGTCGAAGGCGCGCAGCGAAGTTGCAGCTGCATTGAGAGATGGGGCAATCATATGCGAGGCGGCCGTTTCCTCAGCAACAGATGCCAATGCACTGTCTCTCTCGCGAGCTGACAACTTGCGTCGCCCTCGTCGGTTGATGCGAACGCGCGACCTCGCGGTTCTGAGCTCCAGTACTGCACCGTCAGGGTGGTACGAGCTGGCTGACGCGTGTACACCTGTACTGTCGCTGTCACTTGCGGGGGCTGGCTCGGATGCTCTGGAGCCGCACACTTGCGCACCAGTGTCCACGTCTGGACTTTCTGGCGCTTCCGCACAAACTGGGCTACCTGCCGCAGTTGATCTCTTTGCTGGGCTCCCTGCCTCAGCGCATCTTCTAGCTGGGCTCCCTGCCACAGCAAGTGTGTTTTGAGCGGGGCTCGCTGCCGCCGCATGTGTTCCTGCTGGGCTCCCTGCCACAGCGTGTTCAAAGCTCGCATCCATTGCGTGGAAATTTTCCCGCAACCTTCGCTCTTCATCAGAGGAAGGGGTGGAGCTCCCGACTGTGCGTGCTCGCCAATCGATCCAAGGCTGATGTTTCGCCAGCCAAGGCATCCCTAGGATGAGGTCGTACCTCGATCCCATCGCTAGCACCACGAACGTTTCTTTGCAGACAAAGTCGCAAAAACTGAAAGAGAGTTCGACTTGAACCCCTTCAGTGTGTACTGTCGACCCATCGGCCAGACGTACGATCATCTTCTCGCGCTTGCCAGTGTGGACAAGTCGCTCATACGCTTGCAGACTCTGTTTCAGAGCTGACTTAGAGACGAAGTTCTGTGACGCACCGCAGTCAACAAGAACCGTCATTTTCTTCTCACAGCCCTTCACATCGGCGCTATATACCAACATCTCACTCGGAGCCTTGTTGCCAAGAGCTCCTGGGACTAAGCTTCCCATCTGCACGACTCTAGTAGTCGGCGACGCCGAAGCTATAGAGTCTGTCTCAGTAGAAGCGGGACGCTCTACTGAGACATTCCGTTTCCTTTTCTTGCCGCAGCGGATCTGCCACCTCGATGAGCGTGGTTGCCGCGCGGCGTTTGGTAGTCCCTCGCCTGATTTCCAGTGCTAGTAGCAGAGGCCTTGGAAGCGGTGACACTTCGACTGATTATTGTCCCCGTGCCACATTAAGCAGGTCACTTCGCTCTGCTGAATCCATTTGTGTCGGAACCATGGAAGCTCCGCTCATTCGTTGACGGCTCGGTGGCTTTGATTCGCACCGTTGTTGCGGCCATCGTTCCAATCAGTGTCGGCTACTCTGAACGATTGCTGCTTCAACGAGCGCAATGCTGATCGCATCTTCCATCGTGGCCTTCAAGCTTCGGTACAACTCCTGACGCGCTTGTCCACTGTTGATGCCGTTTTTGATAAAACGCAGGCACTATTCACAGACTCAGGCAAGGACTTGGTCGTGATCGCCGCGCACCAGGCTTCTCATCTCTGGATGTATCGTTTCAGCGAGAGTTCTTCCCTTGTTCAAGGAGCAAAGAACGACCTTGCAACAGCACTTCGTTGTTGGAGGCTGATACCTGGCCGGTGTTCTCGCCAGGAAAATATCCCCGTGTCGAATGCACACTCATCGGCGAGCAACGTCGAGAATGCCATTCCGACGCTCGACCGCGCAGGTTCGAGATGGCGTAAGACACCATCTGCTCGTTGCTGTCGATGAGCTGAGCCTTGGCGCAACGCTCCACGGCGAGCAGCCAGTGGATGAGCTTGTCGCCATCCGCACCATCGAATTTCGGAGCGTCGATCTTGACAGCTCTTGGGCGGGGAGTTTGGGACGTGGGTGTCTGAGGCGCAGAAGCCGCACTCGGCAAAGACGTGGCTGCACCAGCAACCACAGATACCACTCGCTCGAGCGCTTCGCGCGACTCAGCAGCTGAGCGTAGCATCTCTGCGGTCAAGCTTGCGGTGGCTTGCATTTGTGCTTGCGCACTTCGCTCTCCTTCGAGGCGCTGAGTGTTCGAGAAGTTCTCGAACTGCTCGAGTCGAAAGATTTGCTGTTCCGGCGATGCCGAGAGCACGTCTAGCGCGACTTGGTCGCCTAGAGCTTGTGCCATTCGGGTCAGCACACTCCGGTGTTCAGCTGAGAGGTGCGGGAACTGCGCAGGGTCAATTGACGCCATTATGAATCCTTGAGGAAGCGATTCAGGCAGTCACCTCTGCCGGGTCGTAGATTGACTACAAGTGCTACCAGTTGTAACCGGACACATCCGAGTTACGCAGCACGGTACGTGTGTGAGGAAGCGTATTCAACGCTTCTCTCAAGGACTCTGTTCCGAGAGCGGTTGCCTGCTTCCTGCAGTGCAACAATCGGTTACCTATAGGTCTCTATAGAGTAACCGTCGATAACCAAAGACTTAGTTAACGGTAAAAATGGAACTGTTTATTCGTTGGGGGTTGCCCTCTGCAGGACACCCTGAGTTATCTTTAGTTCACTATCTAGCATAATGAACTTCCGCTCATTTCAATGTGAACATAAGTGAATGGCTCTGAATTGCCGTGTTATTCAATTGGTCTAAAAGCATATAGTTTTAGCCTATGAGAGTCGTGTCTGTGACCGACCTCTAATCAGAGCAGCTTGGCTACCTTTGTGGTTCGAGTAAGTGCGGCGAACCTAATGGCTCGGCTGCTTTGGTGTTTCTCGTAACTAAGTACGGAAACTTTAGTTGCATGCGGACTTAGTCCAATGTCAACAGATTGAGCTAAGTTGCTGTGGTGCAACTTAGCGTGTGACCCCGTTACAATCGGCGACAAGGTTCTCGAGACTCTCGCAGCGTTCCTCAAGCGTCGAACAGCGCTGCTGCAAAGCCTCGATTTGCCCGCGATGAGCACTCTTCCACTTCCAGAGTCGCTCAATCGTTTTCTCGTTCAGCCCCACCCCCGTCGTTAGACTCTCAGGGAGAGCATCGCTGGGTGGTTGAGTCGATTGTTGATCATGAAGATCGACCGACTCATCGTCGAGGAAAGAAGCAGTTGAACCATCAACGCTTCTACAGAGTTCGGTGACGTGGATATCCACCGAGCTTGGACACGTGGGAACCTCGTCAGACATTGGAGTCTGATGTTCCCGACGTGGTCCGCAGCTATGAGAACTGCTTGTAGCGTCACCAGGGGGGACACTACGACGACCAGAGCTACGGTTCGCTCTGTCGTCAGCGGGAGTTCTTCTTTCGGCACGAGCATTGCCACGACGAAGAAGACGCTCCATCTTGTTCTCGTTCTCAAGACGAACAAATGTTCGCCATGAGTCTCTCTGGGCTGCGATGTGTTGGTTCGGATCATCACGATCATTGATCCGACGCCAACTGAAGAACCGCTCCTTGTAGAACTCGAGCTCCCCCTTCTTCTTCAGAATGGGAGAAATGTCGAAGAGTTCTGGAGCTGTCCGCTGTCGCTTGGACGACGGACGTTCTTCTCGGTTCACTTGGTCACTTGGTCGCTTCATTGCCAATTGGAAAGTGAACTGCTCCGAAAGGTCTGCAAAAGTACGCAAGGTACTTGTGACTTTAAGGAGGGGATGATGTAATGGGCCATAACCAGCCATTACATGAAGGTGGATCTGTCCCACAGATCTAGTGTGGCACACACCACCTTCAGCGTGCATTGTGGAGACACAAATAACAAAGGGATTACAGTAATACAGTCCCCACATGCACGTGTGACGTCATTCGATGACGTCACGAGTGTTCTCTGTGCTGATCAGTGCAGAATGTTGTTCTCATGTACTAATCAGTACAGAGTAATGACATCCATGTACTAATCAAGTACTGAGTGATGGTTCCTGCTTGGGAAACTGGACTGGCGACGAGACCGACGTGTCTCTGCCGCCTGGAGTGAGTGGCGCGAGTCAATCACTTTGCAGGGATTTTATACAAGACTTGAAGTTCAAGCTTCTAGAAGATCTCCTATGTTCAACCTCAGTGTACCCAAGGTTTTATATATCAGATTCATAGTTTTTATTGTGTATGTTTAGGTTTTAGTTATAAAAGCTGTAGGATCCCTTGGGGTTCATTAGCGAGTAGCGACAGGAACCATAACCTTTTCAATTCAGTTGCAAATTTTCCTTCAAGTATTCAAGTCTTCTTCCTCCCTCCAAGTTGGGAGATCGCTTCCTCTGGCACAAGCGTGTGTGCCGTGTTTGAGGGACTGTTTGGGACAGCGCCCTCTTACACGTACCCATCGGCGCCTCCATCCCTTCCATTGTTTCTCACAATCGAACAGGGGTCTTGGAATGTCCGCGCACGCTACACAAGCGGCCTATGCAGACTCTTGACTTGGTCGTTGGAAGGACTAAGAAGTGCTACCAGGTGTAAGAGGCTATCCGAGACAGCCTCAAACACAGCACGCACGCTTGCGCTTGAGAGGAAGACTTGAGAGGAACTTGGCAAAAATGCAACTGAATTGAAATGAGCTTATGGTTCCTGACACTACATATAAAACATCACTAGGACTCCTACAGGTTTTATGCATAAAACCTAAACATGCAGAAATAAAACCTATGAATCTGATATATAAAACCTTGGGTACACTGAGGTTGAACCTACGGGATCTTCTAGAAGCTTGAACTTCAAGTCTTGTATAAAATCCCTGCAAAGTGATTGGCTCGCGCCACTCACTCCAGGCGGCAGAGACACGTCGGTCTCGTCGCCAGTCCAGTTTCCCAAGCAGGAACCATCACTCAGTACTTGATTAGTACATGGATGTCATTACTCTGTACTGATTAGTACATGAGAACAACATTCTGCACTGATCAGCACAGAGAACACTCGTGACGTCATCGAATGACGTCACACGTGCATGTGGGGACTGTATTACTGTAATCCCTTTGTTATTTGTGTCTCCACAATGCACGCTGAAGGTGGTGTGTGCCACACTAGATCTGTGGACAGATCCACCTTCATGTAATGGCTGGTTATGGCCCATTACATCATCCCCTCCTTAAAGTCACAAGTACCTTGCGTACTTTTGCAGACCTTTCGGAGCAGTTCACTTTGCAATTGGCAATGAAGCGACCAAGTGACCAAGTGAACCGTGAAGAACGTCCGTCGTCCAAGCGACAGCGGACAGCTCCAGAACTCTTTGACATTTCTCCCATTCTGAAGAAGAAGGGGGAGCTCGAGTTCTACAAGGAGCGGTTCTTCAGTTGGCGTCGGATCAACGATCGCGATGATCCGAACCAACACATCGCAGCTCAGCGAGACTCATGGCGAACATTTGTTCGTCTTGAGAACGAGAACAAGATGGAGCGTCTTCTTCGTCGTGGCAATGCCCGTGCCGAAAGAAGAACTCCCGCTGACGACAGAGCGAACCGTAGCTCTGGTCGTCGTAGTGTCGCCCCTGGCGACGCTACAAGCAGTTCTCATAGCTGCGGACCACGTCGGGAACATCAGACTCCAATGTCTGACGAGGCTCCCACGTGTCCAAGCTCGGTGGATATCCACGCCACCGAACTCTGTAGAAGCGTTGATGGTTCAACTGCTTCTTTCCTCGACGATGAGTCGGTCGATCTTCATGATCAACAATCGACTCAACCACCCAGCGATGCTCTCCCTGAGAGTCTAACAACGGGGGTGGGGCTGAACGAGAAAACGATTGAGCGACTCTGGAAGTGGAAGAGTGCTCATCGCGGGCAAATCGAGGCTTTGCAGCAGCGCTGTTCGACGCTTGAGGAACGCTGCGAGAGTCTCGAGAACCTTGTCGCCGATTGTAACGGGGTCACACGCTAAGTTGCACCACAGCAACTTAGCTCAATCTGTTGACATTGGACTAAGTCCGCATGCAACTAAAGTTTCCGTACTTAGTTACGAGAAACACCAAAGCAGCCGAGCCATTAGGTTCGCCGCACTTACTCGAACCACAAAGGTAGCCAAGCTACTCTGATTAGAGGTCGGTCACAGACACGACTCTCATAGGCTAAAACTATATGCTTTTAGACCAATTGAATAACACGGCAATTCAGAGCCATTCACTTATGTTCACATTGAAATGAGCGGAAGTTCACTATGCTAGATAGTGAACTAAAGATAACTCAGGGTGTCCTGCAGAGGGCAACCCCCAACGAATAAACAGTTCCATTTTTACCGTTAACTAAAGTCTTTGGTTATCGACGGTTACTCTATAGAGACCTATAGGTAACCGATTGTTGCACTGCAGGAAGCAGGCAACCGCTCTCGGAACAGAGTCCTTGAGAGAAGCGTTGCATACGCTTCCTCACACACGTACCGTGCTGCGTAACTCGGAAGTGTCCGGTTACAACTGGTAGCACTTGTAGTCAATCTACGACCCGGCAGAGGTGACTGCCTGAATCGCTTCCTCAAGGATTCATAATGGCGTCAATTGACCCTGCGCAGTTCCCGCACCTCTCGGCTGAACACCGGAGTGTGCTGACCCGAATGGCACAAGCTCTAGGCGACCAAGTCGCTCTAGACGTGCTCTCGGCGTCGCCGGAACAGCAAATCTTTCGACTCGAGCAGTTCGAGAACTTCTCGAACGCTCAGCGCCTCGAAGGAGAGCGAAGTGCGCAAGCACAAATGCAAGCCACCGCAAGCTTGACCGCAGAGATGCTGCGCTCAGCTGCTGAGTCGCGCGAAGCGCTCGAGCGAGTGGTATCTGTGGTTGCTGGTGCAGCCACGTCTTTGTCGAGTGCGGCTTCTGCGCCTCAGACACCCACGTCCCAAACTCCCCGCCCAAGAGCTGTCAAGATCGACGCTCCGAAATTCGATGGTGCGGATGGCGACAAGCTCATCCACTGGCTACTCGCCGTGGAGCGTTGCGCCAAGGCTCAGCTCATCGACAGCAACGAGCAGATGGTGTCTTACGCCATCTCGAACCTGCGCGGTCGAGCGTCGGAATGGGCATTCTCGACGCTGCTCGCCGATGAGTGTGCATTCGACACGTGGGATATTTTCCGTGCGAGAATCACCGCCATGTATCAGCCTCCGAACAACGAAGTGCTGTTGCAAGGTCGTTTCTTCTCCTTGAAACAAGGGAAGCTCTCACTGGAACGATACATCCAGGAGATGAGAAGCCTGTGCGCGGCGATCACGACCAGTCCTTTGCCTGAGTCTGTGAAAGTGCCTGCGTTTCTCAACGGCCTCAACAGTGGACCAGCGCGTCAGGAGTTGTACCGACGCTTGCCGGCCACGATGGAAGATGCGATCCGCATTGCGCTCGTTGAGCAGCAATCGTTCAGAGTCAGCCGACCTGATTGGAACGCTGGCCGCCACAACGGTGCGCATCACAGCCACCGAGCAGTCACGAATGAGCGGCGCTTCCATGGTCCGACACCAATGGATCTCAGCAGCGCCGAAGTGACCTGCTTTAATTGTGGCAAGCGAGGACACTATCAGTCGAAGTGTCCCGCTCCAAGGCAGCCCGCTCCTCGCACTGGAAATCAGGCGAGGGACTACCAAACGCCGCGCGGCAACCACGCTCACCGAGGTGGCAGATCCGCTGCGGCAAGAAAGGAAACGGAATGTCTCAGTAGAAGCGGGACGCTCTACTGAGACAGACTCTATAGCTTCGGCGTCGCCGACTACTAGAGTCGTGCAGATGGGAAGCTTAGTCCCAGGAGCTCTTGGCAACAAGGCTCCGAGTGAGATGTTGGTATATAGCGCCGATGTGAAGGGCTATGAGAAGAAAATGACGGTTCTTGTTGACTGCGGTGCGTCACAGAACTTCGTCTCGAAGGCAGCTCTGGAACAGAGTCTGCAAGCGTATGAGCGACTTGTCCACAGTGGCAAGCGCGAGAAGATGATCGTACGTCTGGCCGATGGGTCGACAGTACACACTGAAGGGGTTCAAGTCGAACTCTCTTTCAGTTTTTGCGACTTTGTCTGCAAAGAAACGTTCGTGGTACTAGCGATGGGGTCGAGGTACGACCTCATCCTAGGGATGCCTTGGCTGGCGAAACATCAGCCTTGGATCGATTGGCGAGCACGCACAATCGGAAGCTCCACCCCTTCCTCTGATGAAGAGCGAAGGTTGCGGGAAAATTTCCACGCAATGGATGCGAGCTTTGAACACGCTGTGGCAGGGAGCCCAGCAGGAAGACATGCGGCGGCAGCGAGCCCCGCTTCAAACACTCACGCTGTGGCAGGGAGCCCAGCTAGAAGATGCGCTGAGGCAGGGAGCCCAGCAAAGAGATCAACTGCGGCAGGTAGCCCAGTTTGTGCGGAAGCGCCAGAAAGTCCAGACGTGGACACTGGTGCGCAAGTGTGCGGCTCCAGAGCACCCGAGCCAGCCCCCGCAAGTGACAGCGACAGTACAGGTGTACACGCGTCAGCCAGCTCGTACCACCCTGACGGTGCAGTACTGGAGCTCAGAACCGCGAGGTCGCGTGTTCGCATCAACCGACGAGGGCGACGCAAGTTGTCAGCTCGCGAGAGAGACAGTGCATTGGCATCTGTTGCTGAGGAAACGGCCGCCTCGCATATGATTGCCCCATCTCTCAATGCAGCTGCAACTTCGCTGCGCGCCTTCGACAGGATCTCGGATCCGTCGATAGATCGCGCTCACGTTGACGTGGCGCTCAGACGCGCGAAGCGCAGTCCGGAAGCAAACGCATCAGACGAAGTGTTCTTCGCTGAATTTGCGGCGCTCCATGAGCTGCCGAGTACCGTTGAGGCGATCGTATCCCTCGAAGAAATGAGCTATGAGCTCTTTCTTACGGATCTAGAGCGTGATCAGATCCGCGAGATCGTCGTTCCGACCGCGTTCACGCGTAGCGAACTGTGCACCTCGTCCACTGCGGATGAGAGTGTTTTGGAGTCAGACAAACAGAGGCGGTTTGCTGCTCAGGACTGGGACGCCGTGAAAGGCAGTCCATACTTTGACTTGTTGTGGGAGTTCAAAGATGTGTTTCCCGACAAAGTGCCAAGTGCCCTGCCCGTTGACCGTGGCGTACGGCACGAGATCGACCTCGAGCCCGGGAGCAAATATTGCGTGACCAGACAATGGCCGCTGCCCCGCGAGCAGGTTGAGGCTATCGACGAGTTCTTCGCGAAACGAGCCCTCGCCGGTCATGTGAGAGAAAGCAAGTCTCCACATAGCTCACCCACGTTTTGTGTGCGGAAAGCGACTGGTGGCTGGCGCATTGTTCACGCTTTCAACAAGCTGAACGCCGCCACCATTCCGGCACAAACGCCGATCCCAAGGAAGGATGTCTTGATCGACTCCATGGGCGGCTCGACAGTGTTCTCCGCACTGGATCTGATGGATGGGTTCTATCAGATCCTCATGCGAGAGAGTGACGTTCCCTTGACGGCAGTAAGCACACCCAGCGGGATGCTGTGGGAGTGGCTCGTTATGCCGCAAGGTTTGAAGAATGCACCAGCGACGTTCAATCGTCTGGTAACGCATCTTCTGCGTCCTCATCGTGCGTATGCACCGAGCTATTTCGATGACATCTTCGTGCACAGTCGTGCCGAAGGAGGTCTCAGTGCCGTTGACGTGCACAAGAGACATTTGCGCTCAGTGTTGCAGTGCTTACGAGACAACAGTCTGTATTGCAACCTGAAGAAATGCATCTTTGGCGCCTCAGAGATTCCGATCCTGGGCTGCTATGTTGGCAAAGCTGGCGTCCGCGCGGACCCAGAGAAGATCAAGGCGATCGCCGACTGGCCGATCCCAAAGAATGTCAAGGACTTGCGCAAGTGGCTTGGCTTGGCAAATTACTTGCACAAGTACAGCCACAACTATGCGGCAAGAGTCCGTCCGCTCACGCATCTCTTGAAAAAGGATGTCGAGTGGGACTGGACGAATGATGTCATGAATGCATTCATTGACGTGAAGGAGTCGCTCGTTCGCGCTCCTGTCCTGGCGTTGCCGGACCACACGAAAGCCTTCAGTGTCGTGTGCGATGCCAGCGATTTTGCAATCGGCTGTGCGCTGATGCAGAAGGATGATGACGGCCATGAGCGCGTCGTATCATACCAAAGCAGACTGCTTAAGGCAGCTGAAAAGAATTATCCTGTGCACGACAAGGAGCTGCTTGCGATCAAGTACGCTCTCTTGAAGTTCAGGGTCCACCTTTTGGGTGCGACACCGTTCGTTGTGTACACGGATCACGCGTCCTTGCGGACCGCGATTAATTCCCCCCATTTATCGCAGCGAATGGCGCGATGGCTTGCATTCTTCTCCGAGTTCAACTTTCGGGTCGAATACAAGCCGGGAAAGGAAAATGTTCTGGCGGACGCGCTCTCGCGCCGTCCAGATTACGAGTCGAGCGCTGACAGCAGCTCTGACGCCCTGTGTTTGGAGCGCACTCCTGATCTCATGCATCTGAGCATCAGTCGAGTGCAAACAAAGCTCAAGGACAATATTCAGTCGCTTTATGCAAAGGACGATGAATGTCGCTTGTTGATTGCTCACTTTGACGGCTCGTCCTGTAACCGGACACTTCCGAGTTACGCAGCACGGTACGTATGTGAGGAAGCGTATGCAACGCTTCTCTCAAGGACTCTGTTCCGAGAGCGGTTGCCTGCTTCCTGCAGTGCAACAATCGGTTACCTATAGGTCTCTATAGAGTAACCGTCGATAACCAAAGGCTTTAGTTAACGGTAAAAATGGAACTGTTTATTTGTTGGAGGTTGCCCTCTGTAGGACAACCTGGATTATCTTTATGTCACTATGAACAATAGCAATCTCAAGTGTAATTACTCCCCATGGGGCAATGAGTGGTTATGAAAGACTAACGCTAGTTGTCTTATGTGATTGGACGAAATGCATGTTCAATTATGTCCAATCGGAGGCGCCGTCACTCAGACTGGCTGCCGGCTCCACCGTGAAGGTTCGAGCAAGTACGACGAACCTCATGGTTCGGTCTTAAACTTGTTGCGCGTACTCTACGTACCGCAAGGTTCGGTTTGTTTGTGTGGCACAACACAAGTGCGTAACCATGTTACAGTGTAACCCCGTTACACCACCCCCCACTTAAAGTGCGAAACACTCGAAGGGTCGGTGTGAGAAACGTGTGGATCTCGCGCGTGTGCGCCGAGAAAGGGGAACATTCGTGTATTCCTCGGGAAAGAGCACAGCGGCGACGCGTGCGTTAATTTCACCGAGTGTTGGCACACACAGTCACTGTGCTCGCGCACGTGAGTATCATGGCCACCAACAAAGCTGTCCGCGAGAAGCTCGCGCGACAAAAAGGGGAAGGCGTCGAAACTCTGCGCAAGCGCGAGGAAGACAGAGAGGTCGCGTCGAGCGCAAGACGAACGACGGTCACCGCGGATGCGGTCGACGTGCCTGCGGAGAGCGACGGCAGGTCTGCTCTCACATCTGATAGCGCTCCTGCTATAAGCAGTGAGCTGCGATTCGGAGATCTCCCTTCCGTGAAGCCGCTGTTCGCGCGTGCTTTGGAAGAGGAGGAAGCGACTGAGGAATTCCTCGTCGTTGACAATGACGGGAGCTCGCTTGAAGACGAGGGAGCGCTCACCATGAAGCTCGGCTCCGTCGACGAGTGGGTCGAGTACGAGGAGTTGCAAAGCGAGCGACACGCCGCTTATCTCCACGAGCTCGAGCGAGATCCATCCGCTGACGTCTCGATGTATCGGACGAAGGAGGAAAATGACGCCGTTGAGGCTGTCAACAATCGTAAGAGGAAGCACGAAGTCCTCATTACAAACGAAGAGGCAGGAGTGCGAGCCATCGTTCACGATGAGCTCAAGTACTCACTGCCCGAAATGCCGCCGCCAGAACTATGGCCGGCTGGCAAGACCGCATCGAATCTGCTCGCGAGAGCCAGACTTTGTGCGTGGGACTATGACGCTCAATTTAAAAATTGGCGTGAAAAGCGATTGCGGGATGAAAATGGGGAATTGCGTATTCACCCGATCCCAGTCGTCCTCTTTGTTGGAGAGACGGAAGAAGAGTACGATGCCGACTTCATGTCGTGCATCAATAAAATTAAGGGAGGTAGCACTCGCACAGTGTCTACCGATCCGACAGCGCAACGCAGTCAACGCATGCAATTTGCAGTTGACCGTGTTCGTCTGTTTCGCTCCAAGCAGGGCGGTGGCACGCCTCTGCGAGCGGGTGGTCGCGCTGGTAACAGGCGACAAATTACTCGCGCGAATGACAGTCCCTCAGTTGCGCCTCAAAGGCGTCAACAAGATCCGGGACGTCTTCGCGAAGACGCTCAGCAGGCTCCCACGAGCTCTGCGACACATCGTACCCACGCCACTTCACAAGGTAGTGGGTGTTCCCCTTACGCCGCTGCACACGCAGCAGGCGCTCAACATGGTAGTGGCGCTGTCCCTGCTTGTCAATCAGCGGGACAGGTGGCGCCCTACTTCGCTTCAGCATCGGTGGTTGCACCAGATGCGGTGGTTCAGATGGTTCACGCGAACGCATCGTCTTTGGGGGCGCTACAGCAAGCCGTCCGTACCCTTCGCCAGCAATATCTGGACGAAACCTCGCTGTTGAAGCAGAGGGTGACAGCGCTTGAGACGGAGCTGAAGGAAGCTCGTCAGATGCTGGAGGAGTACCATGTCCGCGGGAAGCACTTCCACGCGAGGTACGCTCCGCGAGTGAAGACGCTTTGGGAGAGGCACAACGCGCTCGTGTCTCGATGGGCGGCGTCTGAGCCCCCTGATGAGACCGACGTGCTCCCGGACTGGGATAAAAATCCACAGTAGCGTCATGGTAGCGCTTAAGCAAACCCACGTAGAACACGGGGTGCGTTGCCATTCTCGTTGGGAGATCGAGCTTGTAATTCAAGTCTCCAATCTTCTCCACAACAGTGTATGGCCCGATGAATCGTGGCAACAACTTACTCCCGCTGGGGAGCGTTGTGACTGCATCGTTTGGTAGGTTTTTAATGCTCAATAGCACTTTATCACCCACACAAAACGTTTGTTTGTTCTTTCTACCCGATTTATCGGCGTAGAGCTTTTGCTTGTCTTGCGCAGCAGCTAGTTGGTCGCGTACGCGACGCAACAATGCTGCGCGCTCATCGACAAATTGGCGCGCTGCCGCGACGGCTTTGTCTTGCTTTTTCGTTGCTCTCGCAGCGCGTGCTGCAGAGAGATCTATTTCTGCGCCGGTGTGTGACACCGCGCGTCCTTCCATTCGTGGCTGACGCTCACACGAGCAGTCGCCTGATTCCGTCTGAGACTGGCTATTTTTAGCACGAGTACCGTAACTCAGTACCGTGGGTGATCCATCTTTAGGGACACGTGTACCGTAACTCAGTACCGTGCCCGACATGTCAATACTCTGCGTGCTGTCCGGTAAGACCGTGACAGATTCGGAACGCGATCGCACAGGCGGCGCATCGCGCGCGTCCACGTGAGCGTCGACGCCACGTCCGGTGACGGAGATCGCGCACTCGCATCGAGCGCAGCGAGTTGCCCTCCTACCGCAGAACGTTCGACGCCCTCGAACAGAGTGGCGGGTACGCGCGGGTGCCGCAGCGAGTTAAAATAGAACGGAGTCACGGCCGTAGAGGCGTGCTCGCTGCTATTTATAGCAAACTCGGCGTACGGCAGCCAGCGGCTTCAGTCGCGGGGATGATCGACAGCGATGCTGCGAAGAATATCCTCGACGACACGGTTCACGCGCTCGGTTTGCCCGTCTGTCTCGGGGTGATCAGCAGTGGACATCGCCAGATCTGTGCCGAGCAGGCGAAAGAGTTCGCGCCAAAAGGCAGCGGTAAAACGCGGGTCCCGGTCTGATACAATAGACTCGGGCAAGCCGTGATAGCGGAACACGTGCTCTAAAAATAGGCACGCCGTCTCTTGGGCAGTGACGTGCTTGCGCACGGGTGCAACGTGCACCATTTTGCTCAGTCGGTCGACGAACACGACGACGCCTGTGTTGCGCGTCTTGTCTTCCAGGAAACCGAAGACGAAATCCATGCTGACCGACTTCCAGCAGTCTTGCGGAATCGGCAGCGGATGCAGCGGCGCTTTGTTCTTGCCCGCAGGCTTCACGCGCTGGCACTGCTCGCATGAGCGTACATAATTGGCCACCCATTTGTACTGGTGTGGCCACCAAAACACATTGGACACTTGCAAGAAGGTCTTTTCACGTCCGAGATGCCCACTCGCTGGTGCATCGTGAAACTCATGCAGGATCGAAAGTTTCAGATCCTGGTCATGCGGTACATACACACGCGGGTAATCAAAGTTGGAGAGTCGATGCCACAACAACCCGTCGTGGTAACTAAACCGAGCAAGCTTTGACTCGAGTTTGGCAGGCAATGACTCTTTGGACGAGCCGTCAAAGTGAGCAATCAACAAGCGACATTCATCGTCCTTTGCATAAAGCGACTGAATATTGTCCTTGAGCTTTGTTTGCACTCGACTGATGCTCAGATGCATGAGATCAGGAGTGCACTCCAAACACAGGGCGGCAGAGCTGCTGTCAGCGCTCGACTCGTAATCTGGACGGCGCGAGAGCGCGTCCGCCAGAACATTTCCTTTCCCGGCTTGTATTCGACCCGAAAGTTGAACTCGGAGAAGAATGCAAGCCATCGCGCCATTCGCTGCGATAAATGGGGGGAATTAATCGCGGTCCGCAAGGACGCGTGATCCGTGTACACAACGAACGGTGTCGCACCCAAAAGGTGGACCCTGAACTTCAAGAGAGCGTACTTGATCGCAAGCAGCTCCTTGTCGTGCACAGGACAATTCTTTTCAGCTGCTTTAAGCAGTCTGCTTTGGTATGATACGACGCGCTCATGGCCGTCATCATCCTTCTGCATCAGTGCACAGCAATTGCAAAATCGCTGGCATCGCACACGACGCTGAAGGCTTTCGTGTGGTCCGGCAACGCCAGGACAGGAGCGCGAACGAGCGACTCCTTCACGTCAATGAATGCATTCGTGACATCATTCGTCCAGTCCCACTCGACATCCTTTTTCAAGAGATGCGTGGGCGGACGGACTCTTGCCGCATAGTTGTGGCTGTACTTGTGCAAGTAATTTGCCAAGCCAAGCCACTTGCGCAAGTCCTTGGCATTCTTTGGGATCGGCCAGTCGGCGATCGCCTCGATCTTCTCTGGGTCCGCGCGGACGCCAGCTTTGCCAACATAGCAGCCCAGGATCGGTATCTCTGAGGCGCCAAAGATGCATTTCTTCAGGTTGCGATACAGACTGTTGTCTCGTAAGCACTGCAACACTGAGCGCAAATGTCTCTTGTGCACGTCAACGGCACTGAGACCTCCTTCGGCACGACTGTGCACGAAGATGTCATCGAAATAGCTCGGTGCATACGCACGATGAGGACGCAGAAGATGCGTTACCAGACGATTGAACGTCGCTGGTGCATTCTTCAAACCTTGTGGCATAACGAGCCACTCCCACAGCATCCCGCTGGGTGTGCTTACTGCCGTCAAGGGAACGTCACTCTCTCGCATGAGGATCTGATAGAACCCATCCATCAGATCCAGTGCGGAGAACACTGTCGAGCCGCCCATGGAGTCGATCAAGACATCCTTCCTTGGGATCGGCGTTTGTGCCGGAATGGTGGCGGCGTTCAGCTTGTTGAAAGCGTGAACAATGCGCCAGCCACCAGTCGCTTTCCGCACACAAAACGTGGGTGAGCTGTGTGGAGACTTGCTTTCTCTCACATGACCGGCGAGGGCTCGTTTCGCGAAGAACTCGTCGATAGCCTCAACCTGCTCGCGGGGCAGCGGCCATTGTCTGGTCACGCAATATTTGCTCCCGGGCTCGAGGTCAATCTCGTGCCGTACGCCACGATCAACGGGCAGGGCACTTGGCACTTTGTCGGGAAACACATCTTTGAACTCCCACAATAAGTCAAAGTATGGACTGCCTTTCACGGTGTCCCAATCCTGAGCAGCAAACCGTTTCTGTTTGTCTGGCTCCAAAACACTCTCATCCGCAGTGGACGAGGTGCATAGTTTGCTACGCGTGAACGCAGTCGGAACGACGATCTCGCGGATCTGATCACGCTCTAGATCCGTAAGAAAGAGCTCATAGCTCATTTCTTCGAGGGATACAATCGCCTCAGCGGTACTCGGCAGCTCATGGAGCGCCGCAAATTCAGCGAAGAACACTTCGTCTGATGCGTTTGCTTCCGGACTGCGCTTCGCGCGTCTGAGCGCCACGTCAACGTGAGCGCGATCTATCGACGGATCCGAGGTCCTGTCGAAGGCGCGCAGCGAAGTTGCAGCTGCATTGAGAGATGGGGCAATCGTGTGCGAGGCGGCCGTTTCCTCAGCAACAGATGCCAATGCACTGTCTCTCTCGCGAGCTGACAACTTGCGTCGCCCTCGTCGGTTGATGCGAACACGCGACCTCGCGGTTCTGAGCTCCAGTACTGCACCGTCAGGGTGGTACGAGCTGGTTGACGCGTGTACACCTGTACTGTCGCTGTCACTTGCGGGGGCTGGCTCGGGTGCTCTGGAGCCGCACACTTGCGCACCAGTGTCCACGTCTGGACTTTCTGGCGCTACCGCACAAACTGGGCTACCTGCCGCAGTTGATCTCTTTGCTGGGCTCCCTGCCTCAGCGCATCTTCTAGCTGGGCTCCCTGCCACAGCGTGAGTGTTTTGAGCGGGGCTCGCTGCCGCCGCATGTCTTCCTGCTGGGCTCCCTGCCACAGCGTGTTCAAAGCTCGCATCCATTGCGTGGAAATTTTCCCGCAACCTTCGCTCTTCATCAGAGGAAGGGGTGGAGCTTCCGATTGTGCGTGCTCGCCAATCGATCCAAGGCTGATGTTTCGCCAGCCAAGGCATCCCTAGGATGAGGTCGTACCTCGACCCCATCGCTAGCACCACGAACGTTTCTTTGCAGACAAAGTCGCAAAAACTGAAAGAGAGTTCGACTTGAACCCCTTCAGTGTGTACTGTCGACCCATCGGCCAGACGTACGATCATCTTCTCGCGCTTGCCACTGTGGACAAGTCGCTCATACGCTTGCAGACTCTGTTCCAGAGCTGCCTTAGAGACGAAGTTCTGTGACGCACCGCAGTCAACAAGAACCGTCATTTTCTTCTCATAGCCCTTCACATCGGCGCTATATACCAACATCTCACTCGGAGCCTTGTTGTCAAGAGCTCCTGGGACTAAGCTTCCCATCTGCACGACTCTAGTAGTCGGCGACGCCGAAGCTATAGAGTCTGTCTCAGTAGAAGCGGGACGCTCTACTGAGACATTCCGTTTCCTTTTCTTGCCGCAGCGGATCTGCCACCTCGATGAGCGTGGTTGCCGCGCGGCGTTTGGTAGTCCCTCGCCTGATTTCCAGTGCGAGGAGCAGACTGCCTTGGAGCGGGACACTTCGACTGATAGTGTCCCCGCTTGCCACAATTAAAGCAGGTCACTTCGGCGCTGCTGAGATCCATTGGTGTCGGACCATGGAAGCGCCGCTCATTCGTGACTGCTCGGTGGCTGTGATGCGCACCGTTGTGGCGGCCAGCGTTCCAATCAGGTCGGCTGACTCTGAACGATTGCTGCTCAACGAGCGCAATGCGGATCGCATCTTCCATCGTGGCCGGCAAGCGTCGGTACAACTCCTGACGCGCTGGTCCACTGTTGAGGCCGTTGAGAAACGCAGGCACTTTCACAGACTCAGGCAAAGGACTGGTCGTGATCGCCGCGCACAGGCTTCTCATCTCCTGGATGTATCGTTCCAGCGAGAGCTTCCCTTGTTTCAAGGAGAAGAAACGACCTTGCAACAGCACTTCGTTGTTCGGAGGCTGATACATGGCGGTGATTCTCGCACGGAAAATATCCCACGTGTCGAATGCACACTCATCGGCGAGCAACGTCGAGAATGCCCATTCCGACGCTCGACCGCGCAGGTTCGAGATGGCGTAAGACACCATCTGCTCGTTGCTGTCGATGAGCTGAGCCTTGGCGCAACGCTCCACGGCGAGCAGCCAGTGGATGAGCTTGTCGCCATCCGCACCATCGAATTTCGGAGCGTCGATCTTGACAGCTCTTGGGCGGGGAGTTTGGGACGCGGGTGTCTGAGGCGCAGAAGCCGCACTCGACAAAGACGTGGCTGCACCAGCAACCACAGATACCACTCGCTCGAGCGCTTCGCGCGACTCAGCAGCTGAGCGCAGCATCTCTGCGGTCAAGCTTGCGGTGGCTTGCATTTGTGCTTGCGCACTTCGCTCTCCTTCGAGGCGCTGAGCGTTCGAGAAGTTCTCGAACTGCTCGAGTCGAAAGATTTGCTGTTCCGGCGACGCCGAGAGCACGTCTAGCGCGACTTGGTCGCCTAGAGCTTGTGCCATTCGGGTCAGCACACTCCGGTGTTCAGCCGAGAGGTGCGGGAACTGCGCAGGGTCAATTGACGCCATTATGAATCCTTGAGGAAGCGATTCAGGCAGTCACCTCTGCCGGGTCGTAGATTGACTACAAGTGCTACCAGTTGTAACCGGACACTTCCGAGTTACGCAGCACGGTACGTGTGTGAGGAAGCGTATTCAACGCTTCTCTCAAGGACTCCGTTCCGAGAGCGGTTGCCTGCTTCCTGCAGTGCAACAATCGGTTACCTATAGGTCTCTATAGAGTAACCGTCGATAACCAAAGACTCAGTTAACGGTAAAAATGGAACTGTTTATTTGTTGGAGGTTGCCCTCTGTAGGACAACCTGGATTATCTTTATGTAACTATGAACAATAGCAATCTCAAGTGTAATTACTACCCATGGGGCAATGAGTGGCTATGAAAGACTAACGCTAGTTGTCTTATGTGATTGGATGAAATGCATGTTCAATTATGTCCAATCTGAGGCGCCGTCACTCAGACTGGCTGCCGGCTCCACCGTGAAGGTTCGAGCAAGTACGACGAACCTCATGGTTCGGTCTTAAACTTGTTGCGCGTACTCTACGTACCGCAAGGTTCGGTTTGGTTGTGTGGTACAACACAAGTGCGTAACCATGTTACAGTGTAACCCCGTTACACGTCCAAAGAGTCATTGCCTGCCAAACTCGAGTCAAAGCTTGCTCGGTTTAGTTACCACGACGGGTTGTTGTGGCATCGACTGTCCAACTTTGATTACCCGCGTGTGTATGTACCGCATGACCAGAATCTGAAACTTTCGATCCTGCATGAGTTTCACGATGCACCAGCGAGTGGGCATCTCGGGCGTGAAAAGACCTTCTTGCAAGTGTCTAATGTGTTTTGGTGGCCACACCAATACAAATGGATGGCCAATTATGTACGCTCATGCGAGCAGTGCCAGCGCGTGAAGCCTGCGGGCAAGAACAAAGCGCCGCTGCATCTGCTGCCGATTCCGCAAGACTGCTGGAAGTCGGTCAGCATGGATTTCGTCTTCGGTTTCCCGGAAGACAAGGCGCGCAACACAGGCGTCGTCGTGTTCGTCGACCGACTGAGCAAAATGGTGCACGTTGCACCCGTGCGCAAGCATGTCACTGCGCAAGAGACGGCGTGCCTATTTTTAGAGCACGTGTTCCGCTATCACGGCTTGCCCGAGTCTATTGTATCAGACCGGGACCCGCGTTTCACCGCTGCCTTTTGGCGCGAACTCTTTCGCCTGCTCGGCACAGATCTGGCGATGTCCACTGCCGATCACCCCGAGACAGACGGGCAAACCGAGCGCGTGAACCGTGTCGTCGAGGATATTCTTCGCAGCATCGCTGTCGATCATCCCCGCGACTGGAGCCGCTGGCTGCCGTACGCCGAGTTTGCTATAAATAGCAGTGAGCACGCCTCTACGGCCGTGACTCCGTTCTATTTTAACTCGCTGCGGCACCCGCGCGTACCCGCCACTCTGTTCGAGGGCGTCGAACGCTCTGCGGTGGGAGGGCAACTCGCTGCGCTCGATGCGAGTGCGCGATCTCCGTCACCGGACGTGGCGTTAGCCGCTCATGTGGACGCGCGCGATGCGCCGCCTGTGCGATCGCGTTCCGAATCTGTCACGGTCTTACCGGACAGCACGCAGAGTATTGACATCTCGGGCACGGTACTGAGTTACGGTACACGTGTCCCTAAAGATGGATCACCCACGGTACTGAGTTACGGTACTCGTGTGTCTATAGATGGCTCTCCCACGGTACCGAGTTACGGTACTCGTGCCAAAAATAGCCAGTCTCAGACGGAATCAGGCGACTGCTCGCGTGAGCGTCAGCCACGAATGGAAGGACGCGCGGTGTCACCCACCGGCGCAGAAATAGATCTCTCTGCAGCACGCGCTGCGAGAGCAACGAAAAAGCAAGACAAAGCCGTCGCGGCAGCGCGGCAATTTGTTGATGAACGCGCAGCATTGTTGCGTCGCGTACGCGACCAACTAGCTGCTGCGCAAGACAAGCAAAAGCTCTACGCCGATAAATCGGGTAGAAAGAACAAACAAACGTTTTGTGTGGGTGATAAAGTGCTATTGAGCATTAAAAACCTACCAAACGATGCAGTCACAACGCTCCCCAGCGGGAGTAAGTTGTTGCCACGATTCATCGGGCCATACACTGTTGCGGAGAAGATTGGAGACTTGAATTACAAGCTCGATCTCCCAACGCGAATGGCAACGCACCCCGTGTTCTACGTGGGTTTGCTTAAGCGCTACCATGACGCTACTGTGGATTTTTATCCCAGTCCGGGAGAACGTCGGTCTCATCAGGGGGCTCAGACGCCGCCGATCGAGACACGAGCGCGTTGTGCCTCTCCCAAAGCGTCTTCACTCGCGGAGCGTACCTCGCGTGGAAGTGCTTCCCGCGGACATGGTACTCCTCCAGCATCTGGCGAGCTTCCTTCAGCTCCGTCTCAAGCGCTGTCACCCTCTGCTTCAACAGCGAGGTTTCGTCCAGGTATTGCTGGCGAAGGGTACGGACGGCTTGCTGTAGCGCCCCCAAAGACGATGCGTTCGCGTGAACCATCTGAACCATCGCATCTGGTGCAACCACCGATGCTGAAGCGCGGTAGGGCGCCACCTATCCCGCTGATTGACAAGCAGGGACAGCGCCACTGCCATGTTGAGCGCCTGCTGCGTGTGCAGCGGCGTAAGGGGAACACCCACTACCTTGTGAAGTGGCGTGGGTACGATGTGTCACAGAGCTCTTGGGAGCCTGCTGAGCACCTCCTCGAGGACGTTCCCGACATGGTCACCGCTTTTGAGCGTGCGTTGGTGGCGAGCGGGACTCGTCCATCTGTCGCTTGTTAATACCGAGACTCGTGCGAGCACGGTCATCACTCTTTGTCGCTTCGCGGTACTTTTGTACGCGCTGCACAGCGAATTGCATGCGCTGGCTACGTTGTGCCCCAGGATCGGTGGCCAATGTACGCGCAGTGCCAAAACGTTTCACACCGGTTCTTGATGCCAAGAACGCGGTTTCATATTGATCCTCGGTCTCACCTTTGTAAAGGATAACCGGGATCGGGTGCACGCGTAGTGCCCCATCACGTCCTCGCAGATCGGCTTCGCGCCATCGTGCGAACTCGGAGTCATACCTCTCGAGTGGAACCCGCGCCCGTGCAAGTAAATTTGCCGGGGTTTTTGCTGTCGGCCATTCCTTTGGCGGCGGCATTATGGGAAGCGAAAAATGGACGGAACCTTTTGGTGGTGGTTCCAGCCCGGTCTCATTATTGGTAATGATGACCTCTCCCTTCTCCCTTTCGTTGACAGTCTTTGCGACGTCATTCTCTTCCTCCGTCCGATAAATCGAGACGTCTGCCGAGGGATTTCGTTCCAACTCGTGCAGTTCGGGGCTGCCGCTCCCGTAACGTAGCTCCTCATACTCGACCCACTCGTCGATGGAGTCGCGCCTCAGGGTGATGTCTTCCTCTTCCCCCCCATCCTCGGGTGAGTACTCGTGGTAGTCGACTGCCGTGTCGTCATCGGTGTCGCATGCCCTGCTCATCGGCTTGATGACAGGGAGATCACCAAATTGTAGCTCACTGACACCGTCAGGAGCAGCCTTCGATTGAGCCGACTCGTTGTCGCTCATGCTCACGTCTTCCGTGGCAGACGTGACCTCAGCGGCAGCGCGTTGTTTTGCGCTTGCCGCCTCGCGCTTCTCAGCGTCGAGCTTCTGCAGTCTTTGAACGAGTCCTTCTGCAGGACCGCTTGCGCTTCGGGCGATCTTTTCGCGCACCGATTTGTTCGTCGCCATCACGTGTGCGTTCACACTTGTGATATTACGATGCTTTTCGGAGAGATTTGCACGCGCGTTCGCAGTGCCTCTCCCGAAGAATACTGAGCACAACATCGTGCGTCGAAGCGCGACCACCACTCATTCGAAACCACTCCCGTGTTTCGCACTTTAGGTGGGGGGTGGTGTAACGGGGTCACACGCTAAGTTGCACCACAACAACTTAGCTCAATCTGTTGACATTGGACTAAGTCCGCATGCAACTAAAATTTCCGTACTTAGTTACGAGAAACACCAAAGCAGCCGAGCCATTAGGTTCGCCGCACTTACTCGAACCACAAAGGTAGCCAAGCTACTCTGATTAGAGGTCGGCCACAGACACCACTCTCATAGGCTAAAACAATATGCTTTTAGACCAATTGAATAACACGGCAATTCAGAGCCATTCACTTATGTTCACATTGAAATGAGCGGAAGTTCACTATGCTAGATAGTGAACTAAAGATAACTCAGGGTGTCCTGCAGAGGGCAACCCCCAACGAATAAACAGTTCCATTTTTACCGTTAACTAAAGTCTTTGGTTATCGACGGTTGCTCTATAGAGACCTATAGGTAACCGATTGTTGCACTGCAGGAAGCAGGCAACAGCTCTCGGAACAGAGTCCTTGAGAGAAGCGTTGAATACGCTTCCTCACACACGTACCGTGCTGCGTAACTCGGAAGTGTCTGGTTACACCGATCACGAGTCGAAGATCGACGATCTGACAGAAGGTTCTGCCCAGTGTTCGACTTTGGGGTCCCGTTTCGAGGAACGGTTCCAACAGGTTCAGGACTAACTTGTTCGACTCCAGGAGAACGAGAAGTCTCGTGAGTTGGCTCACGATCGCCTGTTGCGCTCTGTGGAAGAGGCAGGTTCGGCTCTCGAGGTACTTCGTGGCGAGTACCATTCTCGTCTTCAAGCGTTGGAGGCAGTGAAGGACCAATCCTTCGACGTCCTGCAACTCCTGTACGCCGAGAAGAATCTCCAGAGCGATGAGCTGTTTGCTTTTCGCAATCAAGTGGAGAGGCTTCACGATCAGCTCGATCGTTTGCGGAAGATCTCGTAGGATCCGCAGATCCACTTGGAAGGTAAGGCTTTAGTCTACCCACATAAAATGTCGGGTGTAGACGCATGCGTGTAGGTATGTCTAGCGTGTAGGCATCGCCATTGCATTTCACTACCTTGAATGGTCCAATGAACCTTGGCAGAAGCTTGGAGCTTCCCAAGTTGGACACTGCATGTTCAGGCAGGTTCGCCGTGCTAAGTAATACAAGATCATTGATCTTATACACTTGCTTGTTCTTCCTTCCACTCTTGTCTGCTTGTTCCTTTTGCAGATCCTGAGCCTTCGCGATTGCGTCTCGAACAAACCTCACAACGGCTTGTCTCCTCACAATAAAGTCATCGACTTGCTGCTCTTCACGACTTGTTAGGTCGTCGAGGGGTTTCATCGAGTCGAAATTGGCTTTCAACTCGGAAGCAGCATTCAGGTCGTAAGACGACTTCGGCTTGTTTCCGTGAGCCGGAGTCCCTCCCCCACTTAAGGTAGAGACCTCACCCATTATGGAAGCAGGCACTCGAGGGTGAATGCCATAGTTCACATAAAATGGAGAGTGACCTGTCGAGACATGTGTGGAGTTGTTCAACGCAAACTCGGCAAGAGGGAGAAACTCACTCCACTCTTTGAAAGACGTTGCGTAGCTGCGCAACACGTCTTCAAGGACACGATTCACTCGCTCTGTTTGACCGTCCGTTTCAGGGTGTGCCGCTGTTGGCATGGACAACTTAGTGTCCAGAAGTCCAAACAGTGCACGCCAGAACTTGGACGTGAAACGGGTGTCACGGTCAGGCACGATCTCCGAGGGCAGTCCGTGTAGACGGAATACGACGTCTACAAAGACCTTGGCAGCCTTTTCCGCTGAGATCTTGTCCGAAACAGGCGCAAGATGGACCATCTTGCTGAATCGGTCCACAAACACAAGGATGCCATTGCGTCCGTGTTTGTCTCTTGGAAGTCCGAATATGAAATCCATACTCACAGACTTCCAACTGTCCGATGGGACAGCCAATGGACGAAGTGGTGCCTGCGTGGAACCAGAGGGTTTCACTCGTTGGCAGATCTCGCAAGTCCTCACATACTTGCGTACCCACTTGCACATGTGTGGCCAGTAGTAATCCCGGGAAAGACTGAGAAACGTTTTCTCACGTCCGAGACGGCCAGCCGAAGGACTGTCATGGTACTCATACAAGAGTCGATGACGCAGACCTTCGTCGTTGGGAACAACAACCCTTGCTGTATCCCCTTGCTCAACCGCGTAGTACAACAACCCATTGTGTACTCGGAAGCGGTGAACTCGCGATCTTGTGCGTGACGGAAGACCTTGCAGTGCTTTGTCCGAAGGGTCCTTGAAATACTTCAACAAGTCCTGACATGTTTCGTCAGACTTGTACCCTTCGACGATCTCTTCTCGCACTGTAGTCGCAGCTCGCACCGCGATCGCTTGAACATCTTCACAGAGTCGACACGCTCCGTCCGTGCCTTCACTCTTGGTCTTCGGATCGTAATCCGGACGTCTTGACAGCGCATCGGCTAAGATTTTCGTCTTGCCTGGCTTGTAGTGTACAACAAAGTTGTACTCTGCAAAGAAGGAGAACCATCTCGCCATTCTTTGCGACAAATGAGGAGTCTTTACTGCCGTACGCAGAGATGCGTGATCAGTGTAGATAGCAAAGCGTTCCTCGCCAAGCAGATACACACGGAACTTGACCAAAGAATACTTCATCGCCAGAAGTTCTTTGTCGTGAACTGGGTAGTTCCGTTCTGCGGGTCGGAGTTGTCGTGACTGATACGACACAACTCGCTCATGACCCTCATCATCGTGTTGCATTAAGGCGCAACCGATGGCATAGTCGCTCGCATCGCAGACGACGTGGAACGGCTTGTCGTGGTTTGGCAGAGCCAACACAGGAGCTTCTCGAAGACTCCTCTTGACTACTTCGAACGCCGTCTGATGGTCTTTCGACCACTTCCACTCAACGTCTTTCTTCAAGAGCTGTGTGAGGGGTTGCACCAACGCTGCGTAATTGCGCGTGTACTTGTGCAAGTAGTTGGCTAGACCCAACCACTGTCGTAGCTGTTTGACGTTCTGAGGCACAGGCCAATCGTCAATAGCTTTGACCTTCTCCGGATCGACTCGAACACCGCTCTTGCCCACAAAACAACCGAGAACAGGGATCTCGGGGGCGAAGAACATGCACTTCTTCAAGTTTGCGTAGTTTGTTCTCACGCATGACCCGGAAAACTTGACGAAGATGATCGAGATGAGCATCGACATCAGACTTCCCATTCGTGGCCTTACTATGAACGAAAATATCGTCAAAGTAACTTGGTGCAAATGTTCGCAGAGGACGAAGAACGTTCGTGACCATTCGATTAAAGGTCGCAGGAGCATTCTTCAGTCCCTGTGGCATCACTAACCATTCCCACAGCATACCACTCGGGGCACTCACTGAGGTTAGTGGGACATCGTCTTCGCGCATTCGAATCTGATAGAACCCATCTTTCAGATCGATAGCACTAAAGACGGTGCTGCCAACCATTCCATCAAGGATCATGTCCTTGCGTGGAACCGGAGTCTGAGCTGGAATTGTCGCGTCGTTCAGCTTGTTGAAAGCGTGAACAATGCGCCAACCTCCAGTTGCCTTCTTCACACAGAAAGTGGGACTGCAATGCGGAGACTTGCTCTCTCGCACATGACCAGCCTTAGCACGTTGTGCAAAGAACTCGTCGATTGCCTCGACTTGTTTCTTTGGCAACGGCCACTGTCTTGTGATGCAGTACTTCGCTCCCGAAAGTACATCAATCTCATGACGAATGCCTCTATCGAATGGCAATTCGTCCGGCACCTTGTCAGGGAAAATGTCTTCATATTCCCTGGCAAGCGCATACACGGGGTTCTTCTTGAGGGCGTCCCACGACTGCTCCTCGAACCTTTCCTTCCGTGTCTTTTCGTCCAACACATCCGCATCCGCACTTGATGCTGTGTTGACGAAGCCTTCGTCGACCATTTCGACGATCACACACACCTGCACAATGTCGCCTCTCGCTAGGCTGCGCTCCAGTGTCTTCTTGCTCATCGATGGCAAAGAAATCAACTCTTGGACTGAACTTGGAGGATTTTCAATCTTCACGTGACGGATTACATCCACGTCACCTTCTTCATTGTAGACCGCGATATTCACAAACTCGCTTGGAGTGTCTTGTGCTTGGACACTCCCTTCGTCATCACCACTTGTACCTTGATCAGGGGTACTCAAAACTCTTGGCGAAAAACTTCTCTTGCTGGTCTTCTTCTTCTTGTCTTGTTGGGAAGGGTGTTTGTTCCTCTTCCATTCACTCTTGTCAACGCCATCGCGAATCTTCTCGTCGTCGATGGCAAAAGACACAGTCTTTTTCTGGCGCCTGACTGCTCCACCTCCGTTCATCTTCTTTAAAATGGGTACCGCTTGTGAACATGGGGGACCATCGCACACCGCAATATCACAAGGGCCATCTGGGATCTCTTCCACAGATGTGTACACCCATACTACTTCATCCGTTGTTGTGCAGCGCAAGTCAACATCGCGTGACTTGCCAACGGAGATCTTCATATTCATCCAGTCAATGCTAGGTTGATAACGCTTCAACCACGGCATTCCCAGGATGATGTCAAACTTGTCATCGAGGTCGAGTAAAATAAACTCGTCTTCACCTCGGAAATCTTCACACTTGATTGCCAAGCGCACCACGCGCTTCGGCATCTTCACAGTTGACCCATTTGCCAACCGGACGATCATTGTCTTCTCTTCATTCGCATCAGACACGAAGACACTATGCCTGACGATCACTTCATTTCGAACAAAGTTGTTCGACGCACCAGTGTCAACCAAAGCTCGTAGAGGCGTTGCAATGCCGTCTACACGAACTTTGTGAACGATCAAACTTGACGTTTGACTGACACTCTTCTCACTCATAGTGGAAACTGCATGTGCTTGATGTACATAGGGGCCAGAGTCCTGTGTCTCCACAACGTCCACAGTCCTCTTTTCCGGGCCAATAGGAGGCCCCTCCCCTACTGTCCATTCCCGGTTTTTTGGCCCAGGTGACCGCTCGAACCGACGACCGTAAGAACGATCGTGGTTGTTCGAACGAGCACACTGTGTCGTTTGCCGACCCGGCAAAGACACCTTGCAGTTCCGAGCAATGTGACCCGGCTTCCCGCAACGAAAACACTTCCCATCGTTGCGAGGACGCTCATTTCCAGGCGTGGAAATGTACGAGATGTCCATGGGCTCGGGACCGTCATGCGCAACATTTGATTGCCGCATTGGTCTCGACGCAAACCCATGGAACTTCGCTTGCTTGATGCTGAACTCTTCTTGCATCGCACGTTCGATAGCTTCGTCCAGCGTCTTGGGATACTCGCGGAACAGTTGGTTCCGAATCGGACCATCGTTCAGACCCGTCATGAACGTCACGACTTGCGTCGGAACGTCAATCGGCTCGTCAACGATACTCGACACCAAGTAGCGAGCACGTTGTGCATACGAGTGAAGGTCGAAACGACCTTGACGAAGCTTGAGGAACTCGGCGCGCGCACGGAACTCACTCTGTGGAGGTTCAAACGCCTTCTTGAGTTCGGTCTTGAAGTGATCGTAGCTGGGGAAGCAGTTTAGATCGACTAAACGCTTGCCATACGCCTAGCTCTTCGCACGACCCGCAAGGTTGGACATCGCGAACAACACTTGCTGCGAAGGGTCTCGCAGTTGTCTTGCAGTTGTCTTGCAGTGATCGCTGCATCCAACTCGACGAACCATCGTGAGAGGGGTTCGTTCTCTCCGCCGCGATACGGAGAGACGTCAAGCTTCGGTGGCACCGTCCTGAGTGAGGAAACAGGGGTTGCGACCTGCTTCCGGGAGGACATGATCTCGTGGTGCATGAAGCTGACCACCGCGCTCTTCTGGTCCTCCGGAGACGCCGATCAAAGCAGACTGACCACGGCAGCCTCTCCGATGACATCTCGCATGCGCTCAAGCGCCATCCACTCATGAGAAGACAAATGAGGGAAACCCACAATAGTCAACTCGACAGTTTCCGGTACTGCTGGACCGAGTGGGGTTCCTGTAGCATCCATGTTCCAAACAAGGATGCTCGCAGGGTCTTCGACAGGAATGCGCGACGTGCTTAAAGCCGCGTCGTCAAACCTCTTCACTTCACTGGGTCGTTGGAAGGACCGCTCGAAGTGCTACCAGGTGTAAGAGGGCGCTGTTCACAACAGTCCCTCAAACACGACACACACGCTTGTGCCAGAGGAAGCGATCTCCCGACTTGGAGGGAGGAACGAAGACTTGAGTACTTGAGAGAAAATTTGCATCTGAATTGAAATGGTTATGGTTCCTGTCGCTACTCGCTAATGAACCCCAAGGGATCCTACAGCTTTTATAACTAAAACCTAAACATACACAATAAAAACTATGAATCTGATATATAAAACCTTGGGTACACTGAGGTTGAACATAGGAGATCTTCGAGAAGCTTGAACTTCAAGTCTTGTATAAAATCCCTGCAAAGTGATTGACTCGCGCCACTCACTCCAGGCGGCAGAGACACGTCGGTCTCGTCGCCAGTCCAGTTTCCCAAGCAGGAACCATCACTCAGTACTGATTAGTACATGGATGTCATTACTCTGTACTGATTAGTACATGAGAACAACATTCTGCACTGATCAGCACAGAGAACACTCGTGACGTCATCGAATGACGTCACACGTGCATGTTGGGACTGTATTACCGTAATCCCTTTGTTATTTGTGTCTCCACAATGCACGCTGAAGGTGGTGTGTTCCACACTAGATCTGTGGACAGATCCACCTTCATGTAATGGCTGGTTGTGGCCCATTACATTCCTTCATTACAAGTGCTTCCCGACCCCCGACTCGTTCCTGTTCACGCTGATAGCTTCGCTGCTCTTGTGCTGTTCTGATGCAATCGTTGTTCAGCACGACCACTTGCTGCACATCCGCATGGTAGATGCGCTGTGCCGATGCACAACCCCTCCAACGAAGCATGAAGCAGCGTTGCCGAGACTCCATAAATGGAGTAGCGAATGCAGGCAAGTCTTTGTTCAAGACAAATTCTGTAACGGGACTTCCCGCCACACTCCCTCACGTGCGTACACTAAGTACGCACGACCCTCCTTCTCAAGTGCACGGTGCGTACTTCAGCTAAGTCCGCACTGCAGATGGGTGCTAACCCCTCTTCTGTCATCAAGACCCCTCCACATTCCGTATGATAGGTCTTGTATGTCATTGGATAATAATACAGAAGTAGGCAGGATTTGGCGCAATCAGGTCTCAGGAAAACAGTAGGAATTCTCCCAACCAACAATTAGGGTTTTGCATAAGGTTTTGGGTTTTACTCACGGTCTAGCCAGACCGCTCGACATAAGCACACAAAATAAAAACACTCTCATTCTTTCCTCATACTAGAACGATCGCTGCAGTATTGGGACCAGCTTTCTCTAGTCCTATACTAAGTTCTATACAAACCCAGTTAGGTGTGGCACCTAACTGCGCACTTCCTCATGAACGCACACGTGTACGCCAGCGCAACGGTCGACCCGTTGTAAATTCAACTTGCTGTCCATCACCAAGGTTTGCAAGAACGTCGACGACGGTGATCGTTTTTTCTCTCCACTCCCTGTGGTCGAGACATTTGCTCGGGTCTCTGAGGGCATGCGGCAGATGGGAGGTAAAATCTCCGATCTAAACAACAAACTGGAAAATCTAATCGAGCAGCAGCGAATTGTGACACAAAACCAGCAACGTATCATGGGACAGCAAGATCGCATCATCCAGATGCTTACCCGGCACACTCGTCAACACCGATCGCAAGCGCTGTTTTGCCGAAGGAGTGCGTCGGTCATTGCTGGCTGGAGAGCCTCTGCTCTTTGAAGGGAGTCGGTTTTTCCTCGCTGGTGCATCAGTATTGGCACGACAATCTCGATTTGGTTCCATACAATGGGACCAATCATGCCCAGCGTGACGCAAGAAAAGCCATGAGAATCGCATCATTGTTTTTGAAATGCCGCAGTTCTTCACCGATTGCAGTGTTGTCGGACGACGCAGCTGGTGCTTGTAAGGAGGCTTGTGTAGTTGATGGCAAATTGAGAAGTGAGATTGAGAAAACTGTTTGAGAAAAACTCAACTACTTCGTTGCTAGTCCTTGGCCCCCTTGGGGCTCTTCCTACTCTGTTTCTTTCTCTTGCGTGCTACTTGATTTTTTACTGGATTTTTACTGGATTTTCTCATATCTGATTTTTCTTCCTTTTTTGTGGACAGGATCGCTTCTGAGATAACAGATGGGTTCTCGTCATATCTTTACCTATGCATAAACATACAATCATTTCCTAAAGGTGTCGTAATCATCTACCAACATTCTGATATACCGAAATATTGGTACATTGTACCATCATGGTACCGTCGACCCTTACAATGTTTTGGGGTCCCTGTTGTGAGCCTGGGTCCTTCACACACATGCAGACATTAGCTCGCAAGGGCATACTTAAAGCAAATGCGCGGACACCAACAACACGCTCACACGGTTGTTCAACCTACTTCATATTGCAGCATTCTTTGTGTCGCCAACTTGCATCGTCTGTATATTGTCGCGCTCGATCTTGCAGGAAGAGAGCTCGTATGCGTGTTGCCGCGGTAAGTTCGCGCACTCAAGACAAGTAAATAAACAAATCAAAGCACACCATGTTCACGCGCGGTAACTTCCAAGCGAGCATGCGCAATTCCGTTTTAGGGGCATCCACCGTTTGCGCACTTCGATGGATACCATTTGTGTGGATGCCGCCGAACGGCAGTGTCGGCTGTGGTTGGCACTGCGAGAACGTTAATGGCACGATCAGCACGGTTATTGAACTGTCGTTAGGCGACACACCATAGGCAGGACTGGTTTACTTTCGGACGTTACCGTTGTTGTTGCTTGCTGTGATCGCTGTTCTCCTAGTAACTCTGCTTTCCTGGTTTAATCCTTATCTTCCGACTGAATCGTTAACAGCGGTCAAAGTGAAAAAAATCGGAAAATAGTCGGAAGATAAAGGTTGAAGTGCAAAATGGCTACACTTGTGGACAATGAGGTCAATTGGTCGGTGGCGAAGAACTCAGGCAAACTGAGAGCGAGAGATAACCTGGCAGCTCAATACACCAAGACCTTGCGGTGATTGCGCTGTCAGAGATTGCTGAGCTGCGTGAGGATGACACTTCGCCATCTGGAGTGAGGCTTCAGTTCGATATTTGAAGCACTTTCGTAGAAAATTCATGTTCGTCGCGTTCTTTCTGCGACTGGATCTCGTTGCTTCGAAGCGCAATGACGCAAGGCGAAACACTCTGTACTTAATACCTGAGTCGCATGCTCGAAGCGGAGTTTTCTTCCTGGCCGTAGTCTCGCATTGTTAAAGCAGCGACTTCGCGCAGTCCAATGCTGGGTACTGTATCGAAGTGCTAGTGAAATAGAAAGATCCCCGCGAACCAAATGAGTCCACCGTTTGTCGGCTTTTTTTCTTATTCCAAACAGTGGGGTTCCACATTGCGAGAAAGTCGCAGAAGGCTGTGGAGCGAGTGAAAGACAGTTTGCTCTTGCGCGGTCTGAGTGCTCTCACTTTGGCTTCAACCAGTGTGTCAGGTGTCGAAAGTCACCGACAACCTTGAAGTGTGGACTCATAGCCGTGCAGCCAAAACGTAAAGGGAGGGAATGTGTTCCTCAGCAACTTTCCTGTGGCGCATTTCCGGAGTTGGGCATTTCGGGAAGCGCGCGCTCTGGCTTCCTCTGACTTTGATTTCGTGCTCCCACACTGCAAACAATGCGATAACACGGTGCACCCAACTCGCTCCCACTCTTGGCCCAAGGTCCTTCCACTGACTGATCCTTCTCGAACCATAGAAAAACAAAAAAGGCTGTCGAGCAATACGATAACACGATTTAATACTCTATTAGACAGATGCACCTACGTACTGTCTGCACACTCATGTACTCAATGCACCGAGAGGCAGCAGTGTGCTCGCTTGACGTCAGCGGCACGCCACAACTGGATAGGGATGTAGAAAGTTTGGCTTCTTGCTCACTCGTGTTGATCTGGTGTGCTCATTCGAATCCAGGCTTCATTGGGTATGCTCAATTGTGTCAGTCGCCCCATCGACATGCACGAGCACCTGGGTAAGGTCCATCGAGCTCCATCCAAAACTGAGGCCGTAGGTGTGTTCTCTTGAGCAAAACTCCCCAATTGCAAACGCTAACGATCACTCAAGCTCGTTTTCAAGGCATGAGCTCATTTGGATGTGAGGTTTCAGCAAATGCGACAAAGAGTGAGGTGACTTGTTTGTCGAACGTCGATGGAACGTTCTCCGATCCAAATTCGACCGAAAAACACACACAAAGTACAAGTGCACATAACGGTCGTCAACCTCGTTCAGGCCAAGTTGTCCTCGCACCGTGTCCTTCGCATCAAGACAATCTGTCAACCACAGTGTGTTCATTTCGTGAATCGAGTGGGAAACGAGCGCGGTTATTATATCGAAAAACAGAAGCCCAAAGTTCGAAAACAGAAGGAAAAAAGGACCTGGATGCTTTGGAAGAAAATGACCAGAAGAAAGAAAATGCGTTTCCTGCTGCAGCAACAGCACGCTCTCCATACTGATGCTGTAATGAGTGCTCAAAAAGTGCAAGACGTGGCGTCCTCTCGCTGAACATCTCTCTCTCTCTCTCTCTCTCAAAGTCTCCTCTGGGTTTCGTCTTCTTTTCGATCGTAAAGTCAGGATCCCGAGTGTATTTTGCAAAAGCTCGCGTCCCACACAACGCACTCGCCCGCTCACTTTACGGGTTCATGAGCAGCATCTAATCTATACCTTGAGCAGGACAGATAAGTGAGACCTTGCCCTCCCATCGGATACTCCCGCCACAACTCAGCTAGCATACGAAGATGGAGTTTCCAGTGCGATCCGACTACTTTCCGCAAGTGCGGCTCACAAACGAAGACAAGGCCAAGTACCTGCGCACGGTCGAGTCCTCGGTGCGCGCATTGCGTCGCGGACTCGACGAGTTCAACTGGAAAAAGGTGTACGACAAAGAGGGCGTCACGTACTCGAAAGTGCAAGAGCGGGGCAGTGCCGGGACGTGTCTCGCCGTGTGTGCAACGATCTACACGTCGGGCACGATCAGCGAGGTGCTCGAAGCGATCGCGTCGCCCGTGACCGACGACTACCGCAAAGCCATGAAGTTCCTGTACAAGTCGCGCTTTGTGGACGGCGTGGCGCTGCACACGATCGCGCCGAGCGCGACGCAGAACCCGCAGGCGTTCACGACGATCAAGTGGGCCGCGTTCGACGACGGTAAGGGATTCAACAACCCCAAGTTCCCTGTCGGCTCGGACTACTGTTTCCTCGAGCACGCGGGCATCCAGAAAGACGAACTAGGAGCCGACAGCAGCAGCAGCTCGGATGAGAGCAATGCAATCTTTGGCTTCTGCGTCCAGGAATCGATTCTGCGCGAGCGCGAGGTTAGTTCTCTTGCGGGGTACGGTCTACGTCGTGGCGAGTTCCACCGCACAGGCGTCATCATCTTGCCCACGGACCGGCGCGATGTCGTGCAGGTCTCGTCGATCCTGCAGATGCGCTTGCTCGGTAGCGACTCAACAGCCAACAAAGCCGCGCTCGAGAAGCTCATGCTCAAGCGCGTGGCGTCTGTGGGTCGCGTCGATCTGCTGCTGGAGCGAAGAAGACTGAACAAGATGCAATTCGTGGCGCGCGACGAGTGGGTCGCCGACGAAACTCGGAAATCCTGCGTTGTGTGCGTCAAGCCGTTCGGGATCCGGCGGCGGCACCACTGCCGCAATTGCGGCGAGGTAGTCTGCTCGACGTGCGCGCCACCTCGCGAAGTCGACATCGCGACCTACGGCACGGCTTTGGTTCGCGTCTGCACGGCGTGCGTCGTAGCTGCACGCTCCGAGCCACAGCAGTTGCTGCGTGGTGACGGCGCCGCTCAGGACGTGTTTGTGTACCATATCCGCAGCACCCTGTCGTCGCGCACGTCAACCGACTCGAGCCACGTCACGAACGAAGATCACGATCAAGAGAATGATGATGAGTATCCACCGAATGAGGACACCTTCCGTCCACACTCGGTGTCCTCCGACAGCAATTTCTCCATCGCGAGCGAGTACCAGCAACAGCCATCCATAACCGAGAGCAGCAGCCAGATCACGTACCACATTGACGACCCAAGCGACCATTTCAACGGCGGGTACGGCGACTACGGCCGCGGCTCGTCGGTCTCGAGTTCCAACAGCAGCAGCTACTCGTTCAGCGACCTGAACACGTTTGATGACCGCTTTGGCTTGGTGGCTTTGAAGCGATTGGCTCCAGCACCGCCGCCGCTTCCACTACGGAAAGACAGCAACAGTAACAGCATGTTGGCCCTGTACCGCCCGCCAGTAGTACGCTCAGTGTACAATCCCAAGAAAGTCGTGATGACGCATTTGCTCATGAACGACAGCAACCAGGACGATGAGCACAAAGCCAAAGCTGTTGTCGTGACCTCGGACAAACGCAGTAGCGTCGAATCTCTCCCAGATTTCGAGGAGAGTCTGCGGGGCATCACCGCGGATCTTTCGCGTGTGACGACATACCAGAGCCGCAACACTCGGTTCAACGATCTGCAGACAGCGAACGACTCATTCGATCTCACGAGCTTCACAAACGACTTGTTCAGTTCCAACAGCTCCATCGCGCCGTCCGCAGCACCGGCAACCGCATCCAAGCCAGTCAGTCTATTGACATCCCATGCGCAGCAGCGATCTGAGAGCGTGTGCTCGAGACCATCGAATGTGGACGTGGACATGTTTACAAGCGATAGCTTCTCTTTAATCTGCTCCGACACGCTGCAACAGCAGCAGCGACGATCATCTGTTGTTCAGCAAGACGCAGGCGAGCAGCAGCTCAGAAGTACCAAGCGCACCGTGTCCATTGGATCCAGGTACTCGCAGTACTCGAACACTGGAAATGATGACGAGCACGAAAATGGCGATGATAGCATGCCGCAGAGCCACGAAGAGCTCGAGATGCTACGCCGTCACGTCGAAGGGCTCCACAGATCCCTCGAGCATGCCACGAGCAAGCTCCAGCTTTACGAAGCCAGGTCACAGAGTCGCTCTCGAGGCGTCTCGGTCGAAAGTGAGGCAGTCAGCGAGTCCGCAATGCGGCGATCATCATCATCAGTCTCTTCGGCACGCGGCAACCGCCTTTCTCGCCATGGCTCAGGATACGCAGGGAATCGAAAGTGGGGAGGTGACCATGGAGACTCAATCGCACTCGTGAACCGGAACGCGACCTTCGATGCGCTTGTCGCTGAACTCCACGAGATCATGGGTCTGCCAGCGCTTCCTTCTGCTGCTGCTGCTTCCCAGTCACAAGCAGCATAGCGCAGTAGCCTCAGCATCCTAACGTATTGTGTGTGCATATATGTCGAAAATGGTGGTAATTTGTGTATGTAGTCGCGTTTTCTCCTTTTATAAAGTCAACAACCGTGTTGGCAAAAACAAATACGAATCGTGTTACTTCAAAAATGGCCACCAATGATTTTTCTCTCTCTCTACAAATGCTACGGCTAATCTAAATGCTGATCTTTCCACACCTCGTTTTCTCATTTCCTATCAACAAAAAAGAAGACAAGTAGCGACTATATCAGTACCTCGCCGCCGCCGCGCGGCGTGGTCGAGGCCCCATAAACACCGGCGTGCGGAGCCCGAGGCGTGTCGGCCGACTCCAGTTCTCTCAGCACCGTGCGGCTCTGGCTGCGGCGCGACCCACCCTTCCTGCGCAAGATGAACGCACCGACGGCGACGGCGACCGCGATGCTCGCACCAACCACCGCGAACGCGGCTGTGTTGCCGCGGCGCGATGACGGCATCGTCATGGTCGTGCTGCTCTCGGGCGTCGCCGAGACGGTGCCACCACTCGTGACACCCGGACTCGTATTCGAAGTGCCACTGCTTTCACTTGCCACCGACCCGCTTGGGGTCTCAATGATCGGCTGGATCGTTGCGAAATCGTTGGCCTCGGCGTCGCTTTTCATCGGGTCCTTGGTCGGAGACGTGGCTGGGGACGGTAGACGCACGTCAACACCCGCTTCAGCGGACTGTGAACCCACGCCGGACGAGGAAGAAGAGGTAGACGGCGTGTCCTTGTTTGGATCGCCTGCATCGTGGCTTGAGGAGCCTGATGATGCCTGTGATCCTGACGCAGGGTTTGGAGACTGCACCGGCGCTGACGATGGCCCTGGAGCTGGTGTTGAGCTTGGTGTAGGAGGCGTCGGGGTTGCTGGTACTAATGTAGTTGGAGCTGGCGTCGTTGGGAAGCTGATACCCTCTCGTGGAATCGGTGTTGCTGGGGGATCTCCGGCATCCAGGTCTGCAGTCGTAGGTGATGGCGCTGTAGTCGTAGCCGTGGGCGCCGGGGTATCAGCTGGAGATGTCGCCACGGGGGGAGCTGTCGGTGATAAATCCTGCGAAGGTTGAAGCGATGGTGGCTCAGGAGAAGGAGTGGCCGACGTCTCTGGCGCAGCCGTCGTTGGCTCCGGTGTCGCTGAGACTTCAGGTGCTGGCGTTGACTCCGGTACCGTTGTCGTTTGCTCTGGTGCAGGTGTTGACTCCGGTGTCGTCGCTGGCTCTGATGTGGACTCAGGTGCCGGCGTTGGCTCCGGTGCTGACTCTGACACCGACGTCGGTTCTGGAGTTGATATCTCCGGCGCAGCCGTTGTCGGTTCAGGGGCATCTGGCGCCGTCGACGTTGGCTCCGGTGAAGCCATCGTCTCTGGAGCCTGCGTCGACTCTAGTGCCGTTGGCTCAGGTGCTGCTGTTGAATCTGGAGACGTTGTCGTTGGTTCTGGTGCAGTCGTCTCTGGTGCTGTAGTCTCTGGTGCTGTAGTCTCTGGTGCTGTAGTCTCTGGTGCAGCTGTCGTCGGTTCTGGTGACGATGTTGACTCAGGTGCCGTCGTCGTTGGTTCTGGCGCCGACGTCTCCGGTGCTGTCGTTTCGGGTGCCACCGTGTTCTCTGGTGTCGCCGTCGTTGGCTCAGGGGCTGGCGTTGACTCTGATGGCGTCGTATCTGGAGTTATTGTAGTTGGTGCCGGTGTCGACTCCGGTGTCGTCGTTGCCTCAGACGCTGGAGTTGATTCTGGTGTAGTCGTTGACTCTGGTGCTGACGTTACTGGCGTAGCAGTCGTCGTCTCAGGTGCCGGTATCGGCTCTGGCGAAGACGTTTGTTCTGGTGTCATCGTTGCTTCTGGTGCATCTGTCGTCGGAACCGGTACCGTTGTCGTTGGTTCTGGTACCATCGTCGTTGGCTCTGGCGCCGTGGTGGTCTCAGGCGACGGCGTGGTTTCTGGTGTCGGCGTTGACTCTGGTGTCGTCGCCATCGGCTCAGGTGACGGCGTTGCTGTGGTGTCTGGAGCACCCGTCGTCTCAGGCGAAGCACTAGTTGGCTCTGGTACTGTCGTCTCTGGTGTAGTAGTCGTTGGCTCTGGTACCGTCGTCTCTGGTGTATTAGTCGCTGGCTCTGGTGTAGTAGTTGTTGGCTCTGGTACCGTCGTCTCTGGTGTCGTCGTCGCTGGCTCTTGCACCGGTGTCACTGGCGAAGCACTCGTTGGCTCTGGTACCGTCGTCTCTGGTGTATTAGTCGCTGGCTCTGGTGTAGTAGTTGTTGGCTCTGGTACCGTCGTCTCTGGTGTCGTCGTCGCTGGCTCTTGCACCGGTGTCACTGGCGAAGCACTCGTTGGCTCTGGTACTGTCGTCTCTGGTGTATTAGTAGTTGGCTCTGGTGTAGTAGTTGTTGGCTCTGGTACCGTCGTCTCTGGTGTATTAGTAGTTGGCTCTGGTGTAGTAGTTGTTGGCTCTGGTACCGTCGTCTCTGGTGTATTAGTCGCTGGCTCTTGCACCGGTGTCTCTGGCGAAGCACTCGTTGGCTCTGGTACTGTCGTCACAGGTGTAGTAGTCGTTTGCTCTGGTGTATTAGTCGCTGGCTCTTGCACCGGTGTCTCTGGCACCGCTGTTGTTGGAATTGGTGCTGCCGTTGTTGGAATTGGTGTTGTCGTCGATGGAATTGGTGCCGTTGTTGTCACTGTCGCCTCAGGCGTTGCCGTAGTTGCTGGCAGGGTCATTGTCTCTGGTGCCATGGTTGTATGTGACTCTGTCATTGTCGCCAGCGCTCTTGTCACTGCCGCAATCGTGGTCGATGCCTCCGCCTTCACGCACTGCGGTGCATCGTCTTCACTTGCAACGACATCAAGACTCACGCATCCCAGACTTCCATTCGCCAGCACAGCACAACAGCTTCCATGCACCACAGTCGACTCGCCTGTAACATCGCTCTGTCCTGCACCGGGGCACGCCGTTCCCATGATCTGCTCCTTTGTACCTGCGCAGGGCTCCTGCTGCAGACAGAACACTCCGCTCTGTCCGAGCACCACGGCGCCATGGAGACCGAGGTCTTCACAGCTCGCGCCGAGCGTGCCATTCGAGAACGCCGCCGCTGACGCGAGCGCGTCAACGCACATGATCTGTTGCACTGCGATACTGAACACGGCCGCGAGCCTTCGTCGCGACCGCCACGGAGGCGCCACCGCACGCCGCTGTTGCATGTTCCTCAAGTGTTGGCGACTGTAGATTCCGAAGCTCCTCGTTGGAGCGGACGACAGAGCGGATGGGGAGAGAGCGAGAGGGGGTCCGCTCCAGTTACTTTTTAGTGACGCACGAACGCTCGAAACCGCCGCCTCTGTCCTTATCGCACACCTCGTCTTTAAGCTTTTTCCTTGTATATAAGAGAGGGGGGCGCACTTTATTCAATAAAGCGGACCGACACAAATGCGGGTTGTTGGGCCGCGCTGTGTTGCCTCGTTGGTTGCCGTGTGTACGCGCACTATCTGCGCGTTCGTGTGTGTGTGTGTGTGTGTGTCTTTGCGTCCCAAAAGGGCAATCAACTCAACAGCAAATGCATGGCGGAAGGTTTGGAGAAAGCAGACAGGTGCGCAGCGTGTCTGTGGGTGGATATGTCGCCAGGAAAGAAACAATGGGGGATGGGCAGCTTGTGTTCACTTTATATCGCCCACCCTCTTGTAGTCGTTGCGTTACTTTAGAGAGCGATTGTGTCACTTAAGAGCGTTTACCCACACATGGTCATCCATGCGCGCATCTTGAGGGGTAGGGTATTGTCCGCTTGGCCTACCCCTGCGTCAGTGGGTACGGAATGAAGGAGGGACCATTCTCTGCAATTGCATAATGTGGCGTTTTTTCAGCCACACTGGAGCCATGTATTTGCTCATTTACGACATGCACAAACCACTGACTGCATTAATATGACAGTGCTTTCATTACATAATTATACGAGTCGCGCGCATGCATGTACCCACCTCTGTTCGCATGCACCACTCCCTTTTCACAAAACAGGGACCGTTTGTAGTTTCCCTCCCCACGTTGTCGCCGTTGGAGCTGCATGCACCTTCCATGCGTACGAAAAGTGTGTGGCCACGAGCGCTCCTCCACTCAATAAAGTTGTTCGAAAGTGTCGTTTCGTCGTCGTGAGAAGGGGTTCAAAATATAAGAGGCTTGCACGCGAACAACAGAATGAAATCGTCGCTTTTAACACTCGAGGGCAAGCAATTCCGAGTTGCTTATTGCGCGACGCACGCATTGCACACACACATACACTTGCTGGTCCATACATGAAAGTGCGAGATCGTGGTTCGCTTTGCATTGTAGCCGCCTATCCAGCGAATAGATCAAGTGCACTCTGAAGTGCCACGGCAGCACGTTGCATCAGCCACACAGTGTGCTGCTGTGACTCACCTCAAAATTTTCACAGACACTCATCCACATTACTTCTGATCAATAGCCAATGTCAGATACACTCTTTAAGATGTTTGAATGCAATGCTATCGTGTTTTAGAAGGTGCATTATATATGACTAGAATACTTACTACCTTTCAACTATTATACTGTCTATCCCTGTGTACAATTTGCTACCTTGTCATTTTTATCAAATCAGCTGCTTGACTGATCTGTGCGCTTCAACATCACATGAACTTTTGTGCTACTTTACGTTCAGTGTCCACTCAGAATAGGTGGGTGAATTTATAAAGTGAAAGTCTCTGTTTGCGAAATTGAGTTCCAAGCATGAGTTCTGTAAACGCGACTGATCAAGAACCCATAAACACGAACACGAACAACCGATCGATTATGAACGCTTGCTTTCGTTTTTTCTGATCGTTTTCTTCAAATTATGATACAATAGTGTACTAACAAAGACCAAAGGCGGCTCCACTCAGCGTGGCTTGGGCACAGAAACACAAAGACACCCTGTGCTTGGATCTCTTTTCTTTCTCAGTATCTGAAGTTTCACGGTCTCACTTGGTTCGTCAGCAGCTCTCAAGTTGGTCTCACTTAGTACCCTTCGTCTCCACCAAGGTGCTCAGAAGATCCGACAGCACCAGGCCACAACTGCTTTGTCGCTCAGGGCATCTGGCGTAGACAGCAGACTCCGAAGCGTACTGAGCTTGCGCGAAACCTGCAACAATCAGGCAGAAACACAAAAGTCAAGCGAATCAATTGCCTCACCGAAACAGCCACGAGTAAAAAGGAATATAAACACCTACGTCGCTTGAAAAAATCGTACGCTGCGCCAGCATCAAAGCCCGAGCAGCTCAGCACAAAGCTGCTCCGGTGGCGCGCTTGCGCTGCTTCCGACTTTTGTAACATCGCAATGATCCGCTGCTGAAAATCCGAAACCTCGTCGTTTTCACCATCGGTCAAAGTGTCCGCCTCGATTGGTCTGACTTCAACAGCAGTAGTGTCCTCCTCGGTCGATTCAGCAACCAGCGGACACGCAATGTCGCCAACAACGATAAACGCCGCCGCAGCAGCAGTTTGCACCTCCTCCAGCTGCGATAACACGGCACGACAGACGCCAGCATCCATTTCGGGCACACGGGACAAGCCTTTGGACGGATGGAAGACCACGACGTCCTCAGAGTGGTCCGAACGAGTGTCCAACTCAGCATCGCTCGACGGTTTCTCGGCGATTTTCGACAATTTCTTAACCTTGGCCGCCATTTTCTTCTTACGACGCTGTGAAGCCGTCATTTTTGCTGGAGCGTTCGCTTTCTCTTGTTCCTTCACGCTCACATCTGACTCACTCACGTGAATGACGCCGTTGATATTGTACACCGAGCAGTGGATGGTAATGTGACCAGCAACGTTGAAGCGCCACGCAAACCTGCTTCCAGCACCGAGCAGAGGCGTCGAGACCTTGCGAACCAGCGTCCCTGAACGATCGAACTGCGTCGCGTCGAGCGAGTGCTCGACCATACCCAAAGTCGATTTGCTTACACGCCAGACCACGACATCTCCCTTCTGGATGAACAACTCCGCAGGCTTGAACACGAAATCTTCCAGCAGCACCTCATGAACCTTCAGTTTCGCATCACTCGACGTCAAGCTTTCGATCTTGTCCAACGGCAACGACGTTGGGAAGTTCACATCCGCCAGCTCCAGTTCGGACGAAGATGCCAGCACATTCCTGCTTGCAATTGCATTATCGCCGGAAATCAGACTGTACTGGAGACCAAACGCCTCGTCGTCCGAGCCCGATTGCGTTTCCTGACTCGACGATTCCACCACTAGGCAGCTCGGGCTCGTCTTTGTCTTCGTTGCCGAATTCGCGTGTGCTTTTAGCGAATGACGCTCTTCTCGTGTATACGCTAGCTCGTCGTCTTCCTCATTTGTGTTCTGGGACGACTCTGTCTGCTCGTTTACGACCGTAAGTACTGGTGTTGTTTGTGCGGGAGCTGAGGTAGCAACTGGTTTGACCTTCCACAGCAACTGCTTCATTAAACTGGGACTGGCTTTCCTGTTGTTGTTGTTGTTGACAGTTTGCTTTCGACGCCGGAGCTCAAATGCAGCGTCTTTCCGTTGCTTTCGCATGTGTGTCTGCTGCTGTGGCTTTGACTCACTGACACCAGTCTTTGGGCAATCAATTGGTTCCGTTGGCTGCTTGATCTTGGTCATCAAATTGCTGACAGCAGCAACAGGATGCACGGATTCCGTCGCCACAGAATCCGATCTCTCAGACGATCTATCGCTTCCAGCTAACTCTGCAAAGAAGATACGCAAACACGTGGTTAGTCGCATGCATACAGGTATCAATCAGTGACGAGAATGAAGGGCTCACCTCTATCGCGAACCTGGTGTCTATGCTTCGTCTTGTTCTGGCGCTTCGCTTTCGGAGTAATCGGCAGGTCAACTGCATCTTTACCTGCGACCGTCACCTGCTTCTCGCTCGCCTCAACAGAAGGCGTTTTCGCGACCTCAACCGGTGATGCTGGCGTTGCCTCCTGCGCATTGTCACTACACACCGTTGTTGCAGGACCAGTCTCACTCTCACCAGCAGCTGGCGTCTCCTTGTGCATCTTTTCGCTCTTGTTCTTCGTCAGCTTCTTACCACTTCTATGCGGCAGTTCATTCGCCGCAGCCTTGTGCTTCTTTTTGCGCGTGTACGAAGCACCTTCTGGCAACCGACTCGACGCGTCAGCATGTCGCTGGCTTTTGCCTTTCACAACCACTGCTGAGGTATCGACAGCGTCCACAGGGTCCACATCACGATGCTCGAGCTGATTATCGCCTGCTTCTCCGGCAACGACGTCTTTATTCGCACGCTCTTTGCTGTTCGTATTGCTCGTATCGCGGTTCTCTGATGCGCCAGCGACGACAGCGCGCTTCGCCTTCAGCGGCTTCGCTTTCGCTTTCGGCTGCTGCTTGACGACCGTAGCTGCTGGCGTCGCGGGGTCGTCATCACTGTGCTCATTACTGCTGTTATTGTTGTTGTTATTGTCCGCCACAGGCACTTTGCGGCGATAGCGCATGCCAAAGGGGAGGACGCCAACCGACGAATAGACTGCATGCATATGTAGTCAACCCATTAGCGTATCGCTCAGTTTGCCAACGCTGCCATAAAGATACCCACTACATGTGCACACATATACGTCTCCACATATACGCACCTTTCTCTGGTGTTTTGCCCATGCTGCTTATGGACTTGTAGGTGGCGCTTGTATCAACTGTGTGTACGTATGGACGAAGGCGCCTTTGTGGAAGGAGGTGGTGTCTCTTGACGACTCGGCTTATGACAGCAGCGTATTGTTTTTTATGTTTTTATGTTTGTTTTTTCTTTCGACAGATCCACAGGCCAAACAGGCCGTTGCAAAATCACCCACCCACCACCCGTATGCAGTAATCAATCACAGCATGCAATAGTTGTGCCCAAACCCGGGTTTAGTGGGTTCTGTGGGTTTGCTTTTTGGGTTTGAGAAAGAAAAGATAAAATACGGCGAAATGCATAAATTACTTGCAATGCGAGCTTTTTCTAGAAAAAACGATACCTGTGAGCGTGTTGCGCACGAAAATGCGGATCATCGAGCTCGTCGTGTCAAGTCTTTGTGGGATCTTTGTGGCCGATGTATCTATCACCTTGATGCTGCTTACCAGTCAACGTGCATTTGGAAGGCGGCCGTTACTGTGCAGACAGGGTGGTTAATAGAAGCAGCTTACAGTATCTGCTGACTAACTGGTGTGACTGATCAGTCTGGTCGGATCTTGAGAAAATGGCTCCAGGAATTGAAGTTTTGAGATCAAAGATGGCTACTTTGGTGGGCTTGAGAGCCACAATGGCTCGGAGTTGTGCGCTTCATCCGTTGGTAGGAGGCTTGTGTATCAGATGAGCTTGTGCGTCTCCAGGAGTGCTCGCACAAGTGATTTGCAGACGAGTTGTAGATGAGCACACGACCACCAAGGACACGCTTGAGGTCCTTCGGTTGTCGCATTGTTTCTCCCTCGAGGCTCCTCTGCAGATGTCTATCTGCTGTGGTTGAAGAGCGATTTCGGTTGGTCCGATCTCTCCAGATGGCGCAGATGGGACTGCTGTTCGCACGAATTATCGACAAGAGGAAACACTCTACTGTTTTTTATTGCGCCAATGCGACTAAACTAGCCAAGAGCACCAAGGTAATACAACTTTCGCCGGGTGGAAAATGTTGCCGCACAGCATTTTGTCTGATCCTGGGGTTGCGAGCTTGACACAGTCGCAACATCTGAGGTTATAGGATTCCGTGTGGTCCACTTTAATTACGAATTTCAGTTCATCTTGAAAATCGAGAGAGGAATGATGGTAACTTCTTTTCACCAGACGAATGGCTACAATTACTTGTCTTGGGCATCTCAACAACTCCATTGGTGATCGACGAGAGACTGCAATGCTAGGATGAGGATTTGGCATTGCTCTTGCGAATGCGTTACACAAATGGCAGCCGCGAGCCCAGATTCGAGCGAAAGCGACATGCATCTCTTGCAAACGACAAGCAGTCACATGACAAAGAGGGACTTTATACATACCATTCATCGATTATGTCATTCAGTATGCTCCGAGTTTTTATTATAAACAATATCAGCACGAAGAAGACCCGAGCGGCGGCGTTTTCAAATAAAAGCCACCTCACTGCGAACTTCGCTTGTAAACAAATCACGGCAAATAGTGCATCTTGCAAACTCACGCGTGGATGGGTAACCTGGCCATAGCACCTGGCTGGATAGTACGGCTGCTCCAAAGTTGTCTAGATGATCGTATTGACGACATTCGCTTGCGCGGCTTGCAAGACAACAATGATCTCTTCGGCACTCGGACGGTTCATTGGAGAGAGCGACAGACACAGGTCAATCGTGTCACGCAGCGACTGAGGCGCTCGCATGTACTCCCGACGGTTCTCGTGAGGAGCCAGGGTTTCCTGTCGACGCACACGCCTCACAATCTCCACGTCGGACAGGGTGTTGCCTACCTCTTCCACTAGGCTCTGGAACGGAGTCGCACGGGCCAGGATCTCGCACATGATGACTCCGAACGCGTAAATGTTGATTCGCTTCGGGTCCTGTGGCGCAGAGCGGGTGATGATCTCCGGTGCCTGCCATGCGATCTGCCCCATGCCGTACGTCTCGATCGTATCAAACTTCTCAGTATTTGGGTAGCAGTCAAAGAGATTCAACTTGCATTCCAAGGAGCTGTTGACGAGCACCTTGCGGCTGGACAAGTTGCGCACATACATGTTGCATTCGGAGCTGTGGAGGTACGCGAGCCCCTTCGCAATGTCCAAACACATCCCGAGCTTCGCCTGAAGGTCATACTGGCTGTTGTTATCCATCAGAACGCTCTTCAAGTTGCCCTTGTCCATGAACTCCGCCACGATCGCGAAATCCGTCCCGGCAAGCCAAGTGACACCCACGAGGCTGACAATGTTTTGATGGGAAAGAGTCGCCAGCACTTGTGCTTGGTTCATCAGATTCTTAGTGATGTATGCATCCGACACCTCTGCCTCCACGCGCTTCACGAGCACTTTGTTGCCCGTGAACTCGCCGATCCACAATCTGCCGGCACCCACTGACTTGGTCAGGGTCACCTCGTGCTGCTGGAGACGTAAGCCACGCAGGGACTCATCGCTCGAAATGAACGACAGCTTTCCGGACGCCTCGTCTTTTCCAATCAGGTTCACCGAGTTGTCGTCTGCCGCATGGTATCTGGTCGTTTTTGAACGGGACGCGCGTCTGCGGTACACCAAGAATGCTGCCACCACGAGAACGACAGCGACAACAAGCACGATGACCACAATCAATGTTGTACTGGAAGAGCCGCTGCTGCCGTCTGTAGTGGTAGCAGACGGGGATGGGGTCGACGCTGCACTGGGTGCGTTGGTTGTTGAGGTATCAGGGCAGACTTCGATTTTACCAAGCTCAGCTACTCCCGTGCCGCAGTCAGTTCCGAGTTCGAATGAGGTAGCGGATGCATTCGTGTTGATGTTCGCGGTCAGATTGTTGTAGGCATCTTGAGAAACAAACCAAAAGCCGAGTGGACCAAACAAATCCACATTCCTGTAAAATGCAAAACAAGCACCAAACGTAAATTCCACAGACCATACAATCCCCAATCAGTGTATACAATTCAGCATGTCGTACGCTGTCACTTTCTGGCTGTATCGGCGCTGATAGAGGCACTTTGGCACATTTGTCAAACCTGAATTGCCCACGATATCACTAAAGGGGAAAAAGAGGTGCACACATAAACAAAAAAGGTAAGAATGGGCAACGCATTGACTCCTTCATAGGAACGCAGAAACGCACACTTGGTTGAGTTTGGATGCCGAGGACACATCCAGAGACACGTCAGTGATATTCGAGCCCTCAACTTTCCTACGGTTTGCATCAAAAGAAAACTTAATTTAGCGATCGCAAGCATCATATGACCATGAGTCAAGATCAATAAAGGCACGTACAGATAGGTGAGAACGTCTGGGACCTTGAGTTCAAGCAACGAGCTCTTGAAGTTCACCTTGGAGAACGACCTGCACAACGGCAAATTTAGCACGTCAGTGCTTCTTCAGGCGCCAGCAGGAATCACTCCGAATCACCACGTACAGTGTGTATAATGTTTTATTGGAAAAATCGAAAGAAGCATTGACGACTGGTGGAGAGCTTGCGTTGCCACCGTTGCTGAATTCCCTGTGAAACCAAGAAAAGAGAGAGTTAGCATCGATTCGCGGCATGCTGCCAGCAAGCAGATGTCTTCATCCACCGCTCATCCAATAGAGTGCCGTACAGGCTTTGCAGCGTATCTGGCACCGAGACAATTGTGACAGATGGGCAGGCGATGACGAAGTTGACAGCAGTCGAAAGTCCCACAGCTACATCGTCAGGGCTGCCCACGCACTTGTACGCAGCTTGGTTACTGTCCTTTGTGAAGATTTGGATGGTTGCCCCCTCGGCACAACTGGCGGGTACGAAAAATGGTGTTGGCGATGCCGTCGTCGGGGTCGGTGTTGTCGTTGGCGTCGCTGTGTTGGTCGTCGTGGGTGTCGTTGTCGGTGTCGCTGACGGTGTCGCATCGTTCGCAGCACTGTTATTTTGTTGCGCGTCGACAGTCGCCGTCGTCATTACCGACGCGAGCGCGATCGCCGCGGCGAGAACCGCGTTTTTCCAGCGCACCATGCTTGCAGGACGGCGGGTAGTCGAGAGTCGAGCGGGAATGGCGCACTGAGGACAGCAGCAGAGAGAGAGAGAGAGAGATCACAGGCGAACGAGGACGATCAAACCAACGGCACTCGCTTCCAGTCCTATTGCGGCTTTTTCGTGTTGGGAGCGACTGACTCTATGGAAAACAGAAAGAGAAGTGGCGTCGCGCACTTGGACCTGCGTCTCCTTTTTTTTTCACCCACACAGCATGCGAGACTATTATATACTCACATCCATTTACACAGGTCACTACATTATGCAGGTCAAAAAGGGTGTGTATTGATGTTTAGATGCACTGGGTATCAGAAGTTTACTGGTTTACGCAGTCTGGTTCGCGCAGGAGATGGACGCAATTTTGGTTGTTTTTTAGACACAAATCAGCAGTAGTTATTTTCGTTTAGCGCGGCAGGCATTTTTTTCTTTCAATGCCCCGCTTGATTTGTGGCACGTCCACATGCATGCGGTTTGTTCACAAACACCTATAGGTTTCTGAAGGCGATCTCCACGCATCCAATTATAAACTGTGGGGGCATGTTGAACATGGCGTCCAGCTGAAATATTTGACAGGCTTATTGTGTAGGGATGGGGATGATGTTCCGAGTCCACCCCTTCGAGCAAAGTCAAATTTCGAAGGAAGGGACTACCTTTGCGCATGAGGACGACTGAGGAAGGTCCATTGAGACGCCTGCCTGCCTGCCTGCCTCCAACTCGTTTTTCCCAAATGAGTTCCCAGTCCGTGGCCAGAAATCACCAAACGATTTGAGTGGCTTTGATCATCCTGGAATGCGTGGCTTGGCGACGTCAAGACAGCAGGTTTGTTTCTACCTTGTGTGACCATGGATCGTCAAAGTGCATTATATCATTTTATAGAAGGTTCTTCAGTACGCTTGTCAAGTCCTTCCGTTTTCATGAACATTAGCCAATATAGATGATGAAAGGTGACATAAGTCCTTATTGGCAGGGCTTGGGATCAACCCACCCGCAAAGACATCAGATGGATCCGCTGGGTTCAAAACAGCCATTGCGGCAAAGTGAGCTCGTCTCGAACAACGACAGTTTGCAAAGTGACGAACTCAACCCAGCGCATGTGAGCAATCCCGCATAAGAACAATCCATGAGTTTGGTTTTCACGCACGCATCAGGCTCTCCGACGCGTTGTCTTCTCTGTCGTCCAATTCGCGACGAATAGTGAGCTCAGGCTTTGCTGCAAATGGATGAAGAGCACAGCTTGCACAATGGGGTCTGTTAGCCACTGCTCGCGCATCTCTTTGATATCAGTGCGCAGGTGAATGAGTTGCTGCTTGACGGATTTAATGAGCTTAGCTGCATGTCCAGTGTCTGCCTCATTTCCACGGCGCAACGAATGGAGAGCACAATCAGCACGATTGGGGCTGCTTCCCACATGTGCAGTGTTCGCATCGCTGTGCTCCGTTTCAGTGCGCAGGCGAGCAAGTCGTTTGACAGATTGGAGCTGCACTCGTCTTCGTGCTGTAAGCCAATGAACCTGCACTTTGTTGAAGGCTCCTCTTCGCCAGTGCGTGAGACACCCCAGTCGTCTGTTTGCCACCCACCGCTGGGTTGGAGATCGTTTCAGCGCCAGCATCACACTTGCACTGAGCCAAGCGAAAGTGGTGGATATCAATTTATCTTGAGACGCTGATGAAGAAAAAGAGGATATGCAGTTGGTTTACACCCCCTGGTCGGATGAAACCTAGCGAGTAAAAAGCGAGTTGCATATGCACCTGTCGCAAGGCATTGCGCCAATTGGTGGTACTGCTGGGAGAGCCCTAGGCATGCTGGCGCGTCGTTGAGAATCAAACCCTAGGTGCACTGGCTCGTTGTTCATTTCCTATCTCGCGCGAAAAATGACCGATTGATATAGCGTTGCGGACTGGACAAACTGAAGCAATCGTCAGGAGCATCGCCATTCAAATCGATCTTGAGACAGCGAAAACATATTCAGAAGAGAGCGCGAGAGAAAACAAAGAGCTGCATTGCCCAGTGCGGAGTATTACACTGCAGGTCTGTTTCGGTCCCGGTACAATTTAGGTCTACTGTGGAGAAATTGATCGAACTTCCTACCCAGACCCAAATTGCTTACAAGTGCAACAAAAATGCTCCTTTGAAGGTGTTAGATATGGTGCGAGGGCTCACAGCTTCTAGATATATGCTCCGGATTGTTGGATCATGCTAACTTCAGCATGTCTTGACTACCCGGGAAAGACCTGATGCCCTGTCGGCGTTTAGCGTCAATGTACGGTACATTAGGACATTGTTCACCCTTCCTCAATATGTGTGGACTGAACGCAGCAACGAAAGCCATCAACTTTCACCATTTCTTTAATTAAAGGAGCATGAGACCAACAAAACGGCTTGCGCTTCCTCCATTTTGGTCCACCTTTTCGTCCAGTACCGGTGCAACAGCAATGCCGCAGAATGCGTGTTAACACATACTTGGTTTCCGTGTCCTCGAACACCCTCCTTGTCAATATTCCAGAGATGCAGCTGCTTGGAGCTCAATCATGAAAACGAGGCAAACTACCAGCCACATGCACCACCATTAGCAAACAGCCAGCAGGTCAAGCATAGACGGCACTTGCCCCCCATCAAGCTCAACCCAGAGTGACAACCTTTCAGTGCCCAGGCTGAACTTGGTCAAGTCCCGTCGCAAAACTCAAATGCGCGGAAAGAGACGGCAAAGTTCGGGAGCTCACCGTCTATACTGCTGCTGCGATGCACTCAATATAGAGTGTGCTTACTCCGCATATCTGCAGGTAGAAGAATGGATGCGCATTGCATTCATCCATCCGTCGCTGCATGAAGTGCCGTTTCCAAGTGCACCTCCACGTCAGCTTTGTATCTCTACAATAGTCTATTGTCTGCTCTCTAGTGCCTACAGAAATGAAAACCTCTCGTTTCTTTCCAGGCAACTCCATTTTGCTAGTTTTCATCCAATCCGCACGTCGCATTTAGTCGATTTATCTATTAAATCATCCATTTCAGCCAATCGTCTGCGAGTGTATCTGGCCCGTCCTTTTCCTCTTTCGTCGTACAACTCTCACTGCCGATTTCGGTCCAGTGAGAACTCTTGTATCGCATCGGTTCAGCTCGCCCTTTCTGCCAACTCGCTATAAACAGGTCAATCGTCCATCAAACTCTATTGTTACGCATGATGAGCAGGTTTTCGTGAAGGCACGAACGTAGTTTTTCCAAAGATCATAATCGGGTTTTCTGGGAAGAGAGTGGCACTCGCGGATGCCCAGTCGAGTCACCTCGCAATAGCGAGTGGCGCCTCGCGTCCACAACGCAAAGCGCGGAGCACGTGGAAGTCAGTCAGCGCCATCTGTCTATTGCAGCAATTTCCCACAAGAGCCGCGCGGCGGGTGGTGTCGATGCTGGCGTCACGCTTCGCACTCGTGTGGCTCGCGGCGTTGGCGTCTCCGCTGCAAGGCGCCGCGACGTCGCTGGTCACGAGCCCCGCCAGCTGCACCAAGCCGACACTCAAGCTCATTGGTGTGACGGACGTCGGGATCGTCTGTGACCAGCTCACAGTTGACAAAGTGCCGCTCGCGGGCATCACGAGCCTCGACGTCGGCGTGCTCTCCGACACGCTCACCATCACGGCGCTCGTGATCGAGTCGCTCACCTCCATGTAGGACTCTGTGTAGCTCGGAGAATTTTATGAGAATTTGCGGGGTTTTGCTGACTTATTGGTAAAATGATGAAATGCAGATATATTCACAGTGGGAACGCGTCGGACACCCGTTACACTGGCGAGCGGAAGACGATCCAGTTTAACGCCGGGTTTTCTGAACTAAAGCAGCTGACGACGCTGTAAGTCGTTCGTGTTATTTCGCCATTAAAATGCGTTGAGGGGACAAGACTTCTGGACTGATAATGTGATTTTTTGTGTGTGCAAACCAAAACTTTAGATCGTTTACGAACGTGCTTTTCCAAGACCCAAACATTGTCCTCACGACCGCAGGCAAACTTACCAATCTGTGCGTTGCATTCTGTTGGCTATTTCCGCGCGACCAATCTTGTGGACTTTGGAAGCACTCACTCTGTTTTTATATTTCTTCTGTTTGGGACAGAGTAATCGACAACACAAATGCACAAGACGTGTCGCTGAAGATCGCAGAAGGCGAGCAAATCGTGCTCACGTCCATGTGAGTGTGCTTTGGCACATGTCTTTGCATTTACCTAAAGATGTCGGTCACGCTAATCGAACTTATTGTTTTTATGCAACTTTAAAACAGTGACCTGCTGCGAAACTCTTTTACAAAACTACCCAAGGTGCTCTACGAGCGTCAATACATCAGCAACAGTATCAAAGCGTACGTCTTCAGCCATTCTCATGCAGTCCAAGCCTGTTTTCTGATTATTCCTTTGATCTGTCTTCGTATAGTGATGTGGATGTTCCAGGCCAGACGTTCGAGGTGTTGGACGCTGCAAGCTACCAGACGCTGAGTTCTAATCTGGCTGCCACTGGTGTCTCCTTCGAGCTCAGTAACAGTTGCGACTTCAAGACAATGACAGTAGGTCCATCGGGAGCGGCCATCGCTGGTGGAAAGTACAAAGTCTGTGACGCGTCCACTGCAGTCGGCACACCCCCAGCGAGAGACACCAACTCGACGTCTTCTACTACACCAATGCCAGTTGCAGCAGACACCGATTCCTCCAAGAGCAGTTCGTCGGACACGACGATGATCGTGCTGATCGTGCTGATCGCAGCCATTGTGCTCACGTTAGCCGCGTATTTATTCCGACGTCACTACTTGAGCAAGAGGAGATCTGCCGCGCAGCAAACGAACGACAATACCGTGAATCTGATCGGCAAAGTCGATACCACATCCTCTGGAAAAGCGATCGTAACGAGCGACGAAGCATTGCGGAACTTCCGCTTGGAGAATCCTGTGGTGTTGACCAAACCGGCAGGTGCCGGACGATTGTGGATCGGTGAGTACAACAGAGAAAAAGTAATTGTGAAGCGGATAGAAGCCGAGGTCTCGGATCCGTACGTGACGAAAAGCCTGATCAACCAAGCGTGTGTCTTGGCGCCTCTCTCGCACGCGAATATCGTGAAGTTTATGGGCGTAACCTGGGTCGCAGGCACCGATTTCGCCGTTGTCGCCGAGTATATGGACAAAGACAATCTGAAGACCGTGCTGTCAGATGCTGAATGGGAGCTGGACATGGAGGCTAAGCTCGGCATTTGCCTGAACATTGCTCGTGCGCTCGCGTACCTGCACAACTCGGAGCAGAATATGTACGTCCGAAGCTTGTCAAGTCGCAAGGTGCTTGTAAACAGCTCCCTGGAGTGCAAGATCAACCTCTTTGATTGCTATCCGTGTCTGAAAAAGTTTCCAGCTGTGGAGAGCTACGGCTCTGGGGAAATCATCTGGCAGGCGCCTGAGATCATCACGCGAGCCGCGCGGATCGACCTGAAGAAGGCAAATATTTACGCGTTCGGTGTCATCATGTGCGAGATTCTGTCGCGATCGTCGCCGTTCCAGTCGCTGATCGACGAACTCGGCAACACGCGATCGGACGTGGAAATTGTCAAGCGAGTGCGGCGGAAGGAGGTACTGATCCCGCACGAGCACCACCAGGAGTACATGTTTGCACCCGAGAGTCTGCGGAATACGATCAAGCTGTGCCTCTCGATCAACCCTGGGGACCGACCGAGCGCCGAAGACATCATCATGCTGCTCCAGGACGCCAAAGTAGAAGAAATCGCTGCGAGTTTACGTACAGGAGGCGATTTCTTTGTGTGAGTGTCTCGCGCCTGTTGTTTGTTGTTTTCCAATGTGCTGCATTCTCGATGGATGAGTGGAGTATTGAACGAGCAACCGCTGCTGTGTATTGTATGATGTTGTGTTTTGTAAATCTTAGATATTCAAACGGCAGTGAGATCAATGACAAGGAGGAATAAACGCGCAAGGAAGATTTTTGAGAACACCAGATTCCTTTGATCACATTTTTGGCATTGGCGAGAGCTGAGAGGCAAACATAATCGCATCTTTCGGCGTATTGACGCGGAGAAACAGATGCTGGCCACATAGCGAAGAGCATTGGCATGAGCTTCAAGAATTTCACTCCGAATCGGTGGAAAGACGACACCTGAGAGTCTCTTCGGACCATGTGCTTGTTGAAATGATCCTGTGACTTTCTTGACACGGAAGACGAGACATCCTCCATAAATTGATAAATGAGACATCTGCTATAAATGAATACCCTCCAAAAACTATGTCTGATTGACCTCTAGGAATTTGTTCTTAGGTGCTGCTGGAGCCAATTCACTGACAAGGTTGCGAGCTGATTGATTGATACCAATGGTGAGCTTCTTGTGCGCGGCGGAAAGGAGCGACTCGCTCTCTGTCCTGCACTGCTGATATAACGCTTAGTAATGCGGGGCTGACGCGCATGTGCATGCTGGGTGGTTCTGTGGTCGTAGAGCTCCAGCGAGGAGGAGCGCGATTCCGTGAGCGAACTGGAAGAGCAATGGGATGACATGGCGATTGTGAGGGTGTGTCAAAAAGATCTTGTTTTGTGTGTCTTGATAGCGTGGGCCACATACTGACTGAGCCTGATCTCTCCGTTTCTTTCTTGTGCAGGCATTTGAAGACGCGCTCAATGACCAACGCCAGCGATCAGGACATTCCAAAAAGTACGTTGCCTTGCATGCAGTCTTGTGAGAACGACCTGCGGATCTCAATACCCTGCGGTGCATTTTTGATTGGGTCTTGGTCAAATAATAATCAGGAAGGAGACAACGAAGAGCTCGCATTCAAGCAACAAGCAGTCCAGACGAGCACCGGTTGTGGAGGACGATGCCAAATCTTCTACTCACAGGACAGCCCCTGTGCCAGAAAATCACGCACACGCGGCACGAATGCATGGGAATGGCTACAATCGCACCTTCTCTCCTCAGGTCCAGCCTTCGGCGAACGGGTATGCGGCAGCAAGCGCCGCCTCAGAGTATGGGACCAGCGACGACGTGTATCAAGCTGCGTATGCTCAAGCGTACGCCCACCTTCAAGCCCAGTTCCAAGCAGCACATCAAACCGTACCACCCACTCAGTACTCAGCTGGATATGGCACTCACCACGTTCCAGGCTACCCATCGCACTCTTTTCAGCCACAAATGTCAGGACATGTGCCAGCTCCAAGCCCAATGCCACCGGTTCCGACTGGATTTGGTGCCCACCCTGCTGCAGGAGGAAACGACGACGGTTTATCAAACCTGCTCTTGGCTTGGTATCAGTCGGGATACTACACTGGTCGCTATCAAGCCATTCAAGAAATGAAAGCGCGCAATCATCGATAGATTTCCATGTTGTTCTATAAAACAATAGTTTTTCAGCCTCAATCGTTCACCCGCCGAATTGTTGTGGCAACCCGTGATTTTGCTGCATCATCCTGAGCATAGTGTCGTGTTAATCGTTTTCGCTTCGTGTACAACTTTGAAGTCCGGGGTGTGTAATGCTCTGAAGCACAGGGTGAACAAAATCGCTTACCTCCACAGCAATCGAAGCTGATCTTCCGTGACAGAATCCTGAACAACACGCTCCAGACGCTCTAAGCTGTTTACGACATTGCATCAATGGATGTACTACCTTCATGGCTCAAACATCCAAGTCTGTATCCTTACCTGCTGCTGAACAAGTCGTCGATCGAAATCCTATGCAGGAGAGACTGCGCAGCGTACGGCGATATTATCTGAGTTGATGCAAGAAGACGCTCCTGCTGCGATTCTTCTTCTAAGAGGAACGGTCGCTCAAACCACATTCGAGGTAATGTTCGGTAGTCGCTGAGTGCAGTCTGGGCACAAACATCCACGATAGACCGAATACATCGGCTTGTTTCTTCATCTGATGCACTAAGATACAACTTTTGAACATCGTGAAAACCAATTGTGGAGACTAGCGTGCAACGAGTACCTGGTGAACGTTTGCACCCTGATTCGAAAATGCACCAGTGCGGCGAAAAATGCTTGCAAATTTTCTTCAACAAGAGGAGTAATGGTCGAGTCTCCAGCTTCACAAACGTTATGTACATTTTCAGTTTCAGCACTTCAGAAACATTAGTCCCGAGTTTGACATACCAATTATGATCCAGATGCATTGGAATTGAATCTGCGATGTCGCTAACTTGTACGTCAGCGCCTTCATCGAGTTTGTATCTGAGCACATGGGTGTCAAAACCAAGAGTGCTTTGTTTGTTCGTGTGGACGCACACAATACCTTACCGGTAAAAAGTTCAGTGCTCAGAACGCATATCCCGTTTCTCTCATCAACCAGCAAGTCAATCGGGCACTGCATGTCTCGCTCTATCACTGACACAGCGTACTCAGTTGATAATTCATCCAGAATCTCATCCTACGCATTGATTACAACATGGCAAACGTTGCTTCAGCATGATAGACTAGATTTTCGCGCAAAACATTGAAAACGTACATGAGACAGGAACTGAACCGAGCAAATAAGGCGAACTGGAGGGTACTCTCGTTCATCGCCAAGTAATTTCTGCTTCTTCAGCGGCGGTTCAATAGACTGATCGAATGAACTTTTACTCGAAGTGTCCTTCAGTTGGTCATTCTGACGGAGCTTGGTGGAGTCCGTGGTGCTGGAGGGGTCTTCTCCAAAGCAGTGCAACAGCATACTGAGATCTTTCCAATGTAGAGCTCCGAGTGCTGACTTGTATGTGCTGCTCTTAAAAATCTTTCCAACGAAAAGAAGTGGAGCATTTGGCTCACCGAGGTTTTGACGACCGCAAATAGCCACCGCTCTTCGCATAGACGTTAGCCTGTTGTCGAGCCGCAAGCAATTCGCAATATTAGAGCATACCTGAGTGTATGTAGCCAGGAAAGTTGTCGGAAACTCGTGCACGTCTCAAATATCGTTTCGTGGGAAAACGCCGACGGGTTTTTGCTCAATTTTTTCACATTTGCTTGCTCTTGGAAGATGGTCGACTCCAGTAACTCAAGTGAGAGAGCTTCTAGCGCCAAAGAGATAGAATTTGAGTTGACGTGTAAGACTTTCTTCCGGATCAAGTCCCACAGAACTGGCCGAGCAAATCGTTCTATCAGCTTTTCTGTTTGAGCAGTTTCACCTGACACAGGTGTCGCAGAGATTTCCGTGCAAAGTTGCCTTCCAGGGTCTGCAGCAGCATATGATACGGCCATTTCGAAAAAACCATGCACCAAATCTTCCGTCGTCGTTGGACCTTTATCAGCAAACATTATGACTTTGGACGGAATTGCATCTGTGATTCTCGCACTCAGTGGTGCTTTTGTTGGAGACACCATGTTCATGATTTCAGGTGGGGAGCTTGATAGCTCAACTTCTTGAGCCTCGTCTTCAATTGATGTTAGTGGCTCATTGTTCTTGATAAATTCAGGCGTTGCCTTGTTCTGGGGAATGGTTGTAGTCGAAATTTCAGCGACTGGTGTCCAATCGAGTTTCTCTTCTGGTTTGCTCAGTTCGGCAATTTGAAATGATTCTTGACTCCACAATGACGGCATGTTCAGCATGATGCTTGTCAACGGACGCGGAGCTAAACCATTCGAGGACGACTTGATTGCAAAAAGTAATCCTTTCCCTGAGTCAATCATATGGAGCAGCGCTTCATCTCGTTTGCTTTCATCTCTGCGAAGTAAGCTCGATGGAAGTGATAGCTGCCGAAGCTCGCTCTTCAAGACAGAGTCTGCAACGCTAGCACCCGTGATTTCTTTAAATGAGCCGAACCAAGGATTCAATGTCGACGCCACAATAGACGATAGCTGAGGCACTTCAAGAACCTCGAGCTTCTTGGAGGTTGGTAAAACTAGTAAAACCTGAGCGTTCTTTCGAATCGCCTGCTTGAGAATCCAAGTCGATTCCTTGCTCAAAAAAGCCACTGGTACTCGAATCTCTGGGTCGTTTTTCAGCCTTTTCATTTGGTGCATTTGAGAGAGGTCGTCGTCTTTCTCGACTTGTCGCTGGTGCTTTGAAGACGTAGCTGGGAATATTTCCACGGGTCGATCCAAATCGATTGACGACTCAGCTGCTGCAAACGTCATCCACATCAATTTGCTGCCTTCGAAAACAGCAAAGCTTGCTTGTTTACCAATCTCTTGCGCTTGAACTAACGCTGTAGACAACAAATCACAGCTGGATTGCTTCAGATATGATGCGAATATATCTGGAGCAAAACCTGCTGGACTTCTTGGTATCTCCATAGTGCGAAGAGGGCGTAACCTTACAGAATGCGGCTCGAGTTGGCTCTCTGCTGGCGGTGCGTCTGAGTGCTTCATGAATGGCCGATCTTGAGTGCCCAACCAGTCAGCTTCTTCATCTCTGGAAGCCAAGTCAAATCAATCAGGAGTTTAGCATAATAAAAGTAAATTAAGACGAGCTTCGTACCTGTTCAGCCGAGTCTGTGACTTGTAGGAGGTTTCCAAATTTTGCATGCCTTGTTGGAGTGTGACTCGACAAAGCAGTGCAATGTTTTCATCGCACAGCCGTTGGTGCCACAAACCATTTGGAAAGGGAGAGTTGGCCTCAATGTCCAGCTTTTTCAATCGTGGCATCGTTTCTTCGTTCCGACAAGAGCCAGTTGATTGGTTTGACTCGACTTCTTCTTGCTTGGGGTGCCAGGATAAGCTTTCGACATTGTCATTTGAAGTATCTTTCACTTGGTCAAAACCCCAGATTGAGGCAATTTCGCTCTCCTTTAATACCACTCCTCCAACCGTAACACCATCCCCGGTTGTCGCTCGCGCATCTTTGTCACCGTCTTCATCAACTCGTCTCGCAACGAATGCTTGCAGTTTACGGACCCACCATTCATGGTTCCTAATCGAGTCGCCATCGCGACCACCACCATCAACATTTTCTTGGACGCGGGGAAATGCCAGAGCGCTCTTGCTGTACGCGGTTTCTTGCTCTCGCTGACACTCATCGAAGTGATCTTCATAGATATTCATCAGAAAAGGATGACTGTATAATCACAGGCAGGAGCACGTGCTCACACTCGCCAACGCACCTCCAGCAACGCGATCTCCACGATACGCTGCTCCAAGGCCCCGCATCGTTGCGCGCATTCGGTCCTTCTCTTCGTGAATAATGCAGAAATGTGCACCCGCAACGAAAGCGCAAGTTGAAGTTCAAAGTACCGTATCTCCCTCAATAATAAGAGACATTCTGTCCAACACGATATTCAAAGAGTTTTTATAATGCGTGCCACACGGCGCAGTATGGAAACTTGCCTCTTCTATTTTATAGATGAACTCCACATTGATGAATGCGGAAATGTTGCAGTTGGCAATGCGGTTGCTGGCAAGGATGCCTGTATGGTGCATGCGTGAGCATACGCGCATTTGTCATTTTCTCTCTAAGACTATGGGGAGTCGTGCCGCAAACAGAAGACTATCGCAAGCGCGCGGATGCCTCAGCGGAGAAAATGGAGATTTGGTGCAATTTCGCAAGCAACTGCTTCTTCTCGCGCGCCAGCTGCTCCAGGTTTGCCTTCAGGTCGTCTTCCAGCGCGCTCGCCTGCACGATCTCGAACTTGACGGCGGCGCACTTCTTCTCCAATTGGCGCAAGCGGTAGTAGTGTGCGTCGAGCTCCGTTTTCGCTAGTGCCGCCGCAACTTTGATGTCGGCGACTTCCTTTTGGAGCCGCTCCACGTCTTTCTCGGAATAGAAGGAACTCGAACTGCTCTTCCGGTCGGTCAAGCGAAGAAATACCAATAAGGATGAGGAATTGGACCGTTGCGGTTGCTGGGAGTTAAACAACTCAGCTTCTTCGGTCTCCTTCTCAGTGGTGTATTTCTCAGCGATTGCCAAATCTCGATCCTGTAAATGCTTGACGATCCGTGCTTCAAGCAGTGCGATGCGCTCTTTGCTGCTGTCGCGTTCCTCTTCGATATCCATCAGTTTCTCGTCGATTCCGCCGTATTCGCGACGCGCAATGGATATCAAATCTGCGATGGCTTCTAACTCGCCTTCAGCCTCGGCACGTGCAAATTGAGCATGGCTCAAACTCTCAAATCGTGGACGAGCATTTGCATCCGATTTAACGCTATTCGCTTCGTTGCACAAGCCGTTGTCTGCAGACTCAAGGTCGTCTGACCCCAAAGCGCTTGTCGTAAACGGGATTGTGTCGTTGATCGTCGTCAGCTCTTCCAAAGATGATCCCAGCAGCCATCGCACGAAGGGCTCGTACGCTACCAATTCCGGGGTCGGAGGCTCCAAAACGATATCCTTAGACTCCACTTCAAGCGCCACAGAAAGAGGATCATCACCATCGGCGCCATTCACAGCCAGTGCTACGTCATCCGGCATCGTCTTCGCTCACTGTCTGGTCGCGCATGCAGTTCAATAAGATCAAGCTCGTTCAAGCACAACTCGCGCGCATCAGCCATCACGTCCAGGTGATGTGGCTATTTATACAAACTCAGAAGAGCGCCATTTCTCGCTGCGTCTTGTCCTCTTTGTCAAATAACTCGTCTTTTTCGGGTGGGTTATCATGGTTTTCTATCATCTATCTTCTTATCTATGGATTCAGTGAAAAAGTCGCTGAAGTCTTCATCATCGTCGCCGTTGTCTTCAACCCCATCTGTTGACCCCGATGCGCGTTTCAGGACATTCCCGTAGCTGTTCCCCAGAAGCACTTTGATTGCATTCGATTCGTCGAGGCGGTTCAGCGCAGCGTACGCTTTCAAGGCAGACTTCAGCATGATTCGGCGCTTCAAGATTCGCTTCCGGTCACCGTCCATCGCAGAAAAATCTTCAAACAGATGGATCACTTCTTCGTAGCGTCCCAAACGAATATTCGACGCCATCCCGATCTCCGTGACAGCGATACCGAGAGGAATATGCTTGTTCAACCGCAAGGCGCGAATGATGTCGGCCACTTTCTCCAGGTCACCCAGCATCCCAAGTTTGTAGTAGAAGGACACGACTTTCTCCAGTGCAGCGTATTTGATTGGGATGTTGTTGTCGAGGGCGTGGACGAAAAGTTCATCCACCAGCTGAACGTCTTTGCAGAACACACACGCGATCACAGCTTCACAGATCGAGAACGAATTCAGCTCAATGACATGCGAGTACTTGCTGAAAAGCGCGATCAAGTCGTCTCCAGTCGTGATATACTTGGCAAGCAGTAACGTCCGGATCAAAGGATATACGGTGTGGTGATTTGTCTCGATTTGATGTTCCTCCATGATTTCCAAAATGTCGAGCGCAACCTCCGCTACAGCTTCATGGTGCTCTGCTTTGCGGTCCTTCAAGCATTTCAAGAGCAAGCACTTCGATAATCTCTCTTTCAGTCCTCGCGTCGCAGTGCTGGATTTCATCACGTTGTTGTACACTTCCATCATCGCCGAGATGTATCCATGATTGCACAGGCACTGCAAGCAGATCTCAAAGCGAAACTCGGTGAAAGAATCCATCGGTGCGTCAATCGGGTGGTTGTACACATTCATCGCACGGTCAAGCTCACCGTGCTCAGCGGCCACCTTGATCACAGTTGGGAGCAACGACAGCGGAACGGTATCATTCAGATCGTGCACCACTTCTTCACACAGTTGCAGGACCAATCCAAGATCAACGTTCTCCTCGTCTTTCAGCAACGTGTTCAAGAGATGAAAGTACGCAACCTTCGTGATTCGCACACTCTTCAATCGCATAATTTCCAGAAGTCGCACTGCACTCTCGGTGTCCTTGAGGTGACCACATGCGAACAGAATCGATTCGGCCAGTTGCGGTGACATCATCAAAGCTTTGTAATTCACCGACTCGCCTCCATTGGTACGTACAGAGAGCTGCTTTTTGAAAAGGTTGTCGATGACGTCACCAAACCGTTGCTGATAGTTCAGCACGAACGCATAGTTTTCGCAGATAATGGTGCGGTGTTTCATGTTGTTCGCAAACTGCGGAAACACATCATCCCAAACATACGCGATGGCTTCAATCTGCTTGTAGTCTTTCCGCTGTCGCAAATGGTAGAGATACTTGTCCAGTGGACCGGTCATCGCTTTCTGAAGCCGCTTGCCTTTTTGGTAATCAGATTCTCCGTTCATCTTTGCACTGCTCGACTCCACCTTTTTGCCGAGATTTGCCAAAGATTGCTTTGCGCTAGAAGAAAAGTTTGAGGCAGACAGCAGCAAAGGTAAGAGACATACCATCGACATGAGCAGCTAGAATCAAACGGTAGAACTTACATCTCAATGTCTCGTGTAGTGATGCCAGCAGGAGCTCCATTCACAGGACGCAATTCGAGCGAAGACGCTCGCGATCCCTTTGGAACAGAAGCTCGGAATTCCTTTCGGACGGCAGCACCATGTTGTGACTGAGATCCACTGAAGCTGAACAAACTCCGATGGTCATGCTCTCGCTTCCCATCGACAGCTCTCGGGACGCTGGCGTTCCTGGTCAGCTTCTTCTCGACAGAATCGGTTCCACCAGCAGTCTCTTCATCAGCCTCTTCCTGTTTGCACGCATTCGTATGCACCGAAAGCCTGCGCGTGGATCGCTTGGTCAAGCGCGACGCCGACGATCGGAGCAACACCTGACGCAACATCGTGTCCGCTCCTTGTCACTCCAGAGTGCAGGCAACAGCGCGCTCTACGGGGAAGGCTATCTCTCCACACACACAGGGGGGAGGGAGGGAGAACGCACACACTCAAGGGAGAGACGTAGAGTTGGCGTGCAGCGGGGACCCTCGCGAAGCTCTCTCTCCGTGAGCTGCTGCGGCGTGATCTCAATGGCGTTCTGCGCCTTTGAGCCACGCGATCGAGGCACACGCTGTGTGTCAAACAAAGGGGGAGGATGGGGCCAAACAGCCGTCCCTTCGTGCAACCTTCGAGCGACCGACATATAATTCCTGTGCAACATTATACTCTCAACGTGTATGCAATGCTGAGGGTAGAAATCGTTATGCTACAGTAGAGGGAAAATGTCAGAGGGTGCAATTGCGTCGCATTCGCGTTCGTCCCACAGTAGCAGAGAAAGCGCGGGGTGTGCGCGAATCGACGGGATCCAGCTCGGTGTATTGGCCACTACGCTGCTCAACGGCGGACATTGCGGTACCCCTTAGACGCTCATTAGCCTCTGTCTATCCTGATACGATCCCCCTCTCCCTGCATATCCATTTCCGTACTCGAGATCTGTTTGGCTCTGAACGGCGCCACTTCAAGCCACAGCCATGAGCCAATTTATAAATCAGCTCAAGAGCAAGATGAAGATGGTCGCGGCGCGCGCGTCCGACGCGCTGGCGCAGGCCGCGGACATCGTCGTGCCGACGCTCTACGAGTCCCGCGCAGAGGAGTTCCATCACCGGTGGCAGACGGTCTCGCGCTTCCTGGAATCGATCATGAACCGAGATCTCGACCCAGCCGAGCAGCGAAGGCTGCTGCTGGAATCGCATACAAGAGACTCGCTGCAGAAGATGGTGCTTCTGATCTACGCGGAGGAAAATGCGCTCGACCGTTTGGAGCTCTCGGCTACGAACGCAGGCAATGCGTCACCGCAATCGGATGTGGACGCGCAGCAGCAGCAGCAACAACAGCCGCGCGAGTGTCTCGAGTATCTGCTGGAACGACAGATCATCCCGCACCTTTGTGACGCAGGGAAGCGAGACCAACCTTCTGGAATCATGTCGCTCTCCATGCAGTTTGTTGGCGCACTACTGAGCAGGTATGGGGAAAAAGTCCATTTAGTGGTCATCATGTTGCAGTAACCAAAGTGCTAAAATGTTCATTATATGACAGAGTCAACTATCCGCTGCTGCCGACCCGCGAAGTTCACGTGTCGGTCGTGGGGCTGATCGAGGCAGCGACGAAGAAAGAGGTAGAAGACCCTGTGGTCCGGAAATGCCTGATCAACTTGCTGAACGTTCTATGGAAGAAACTGCGCGCTGATCCTGTGCAGACCGAGTTCTTCTTTCTTCACGCCGACAGTATGATCATCCGCAAGAACGGCTCGGGGAGAACGTCCGATTATTCGCTGCATGCGTCTTCCCAGACCCATGACGTCTCGGAGCTCGTACTCTTTACGGGACTGCTGCCGCACATGTACGCGATGGGCAAAGTCGGCGAGAAATGTCGAGAAGCGCTGGTGATCGCTGCTGCAGTTCACGAGAAAGCACTTTGCCGGTTTGTCCTCCAGCTCACTCCGTTTTGCCATTACGCCGTCAATGGTGTGATCTCCGCATTCGATAACTTGCCGAAAGCATTGCCAGATGGAACTACACGAGGCGGTGCCGCGCTGTCGCCGATATCGGGGTCGATGGGGATCGACAATGAACTCTACCTCATCGCGATTCGGCTGCGTTTTTGCTGCACATTGGGGATGGTCGCACGGTTTGAACTCACGGAAACAGACGATGAGACCGGGGAAGAGGTTCAGACGTCGATTGCAAATGAGTTGCTGCTGCAATTCCGATCGCGCTTTCTCGAAGGTCCGCTGCTTGAAGGGCTATTGAACACATCCGAGTCTACGGCTCGAACTGCGACACTGTACGCGAGAATCATCCTCGAAGAGATCGTGTCGTGCTGCAGCGATACGAGTGCGAACCCGCTGCTTTTCGTCTATGTCCAGTTTTTATTGCAGCAAACGCCTGTGAATGGCCGTCCCATTGTTACGCAAGAGGTGTCGCCACCGAAGAATGGAGACGAAAGCAAATCGCAGGCGAAGAACTTTTCGGGTGCTGACCCTGCTATTACACACATCCTTCCAAGCGAGCTGCTGCACCGCATGGATTCGCTCTCCAGCTCCTTGAGCATCGCGACAATCGACTTGTTCACGTATCTTATGGAGCTTCAAGATGAGCACACTGATTTGACTCTGCTCGGTGACTTAGAGGAGGTGGAACCGGTGCGTCGTCGTAGCAGCTCGGCACTGAGCCCGACTCATACGAACGGCGCTGTCTGGTTTGCTTCCCGTTTTCCGAACTCTGCGGTGGCATCGAATGCACACTTGTGGAAAATCCAAGCCTTCGATGGCATGAGTGACGAGCTCGACATCCCAGCTGCAGATGACAGCGAGGAGCAAGTGCTCTCGTTGCTCTCGTATATCGCAGACGCTGAATACGCTGCGTGTCAGCGTGTGTCTGTAACTCATGAGGAGTCCGACACCAGTGATGACGAGAGTGTTGCAGAAGAAGAGGATGCTTCGACGCCAGCTGAAGCCAAGCGAGTCAGCGAAAGAGGCGGTTCTCCAGAGAAACCTGTGGAAGGACCTGCCAAGACTGACAAAAAGAGCGAGGTTGGCTCGGCAACGTCACGAACAGCAGCTACGCGCAACTCCATGAAGCCACTTCGTGAAGTGAATTTGACGCTGAATTTGCCGTCGTTCTCACCTGTGACGCCTGCTTTCCAGCGTCAAAAGAGTTTTTCAAGTAGCCAACCAAAGAAGCCAAGTCGGGAGAATGGAGAGCTCCCATTATTTATTCGGGTGGTGTTCAATCGCTTGGAGCGACTTCTTGAGAACTCGTTCCAGGAGAACCTCGCGCTGTCTGGTTTGATCGCTGCCATTGCGCAGAAAACCATTTGCGCGTCGGTGGTCTTCGACATTGCAGAACAGCGACCTGCGGGGCAAAGCGTGCGATCGATTCTAGAAGAAGTATACACGGATGCACTGCGTCGAATCGATCGCTTGTCGAACGGAGAAGCGAAGCTGCTCGAGATCCGAAAGAAACTGGTCGAAGACGACAACGAAGCGTCATTGAACGACCATGAAGCCGAGACGCGATTGTTGTGTGGATTCATCGTGCTCGAAGAGATTTTGAAGGAGCTTTGCTCAGTGCTTTTTGCGAAAGAACGCGTGCGGAACTTGCCCGTGAAACCAGAAGGCTACTACTTGTGTCCGAAGCGAACGAGTTCGTCGGCGATTCGAAAGATCTCCACAGACACAAACTACTCGGACACTGGTTCCTCGTGCGGCTTGTTCTCGCCGACATCGTCTGAAAATGCAGATGGCAGCGCCCGAGGCTTTGGCGAAGATGGTGAGCTCGTTAGCCCCAAAAAGAAGATCAGCATTGGGCGAGAATTTGAGCAGTTGCTCGCGGAAGCCGAGTCCAGCATCGAGAGCATCCTGCTCTCGGACCGAGCGCAAGCTGGCAGCACAGCGAGTGAAGCGGACGTGAATGCCGCAATAGCGTCAATCGACTTCAGCGAATGAGGCGAAACTAAACATTTTAAACCGAGAGTAATAGTAGATGAGCAAACCCGCATGCTGGCTTCGCGTAGCAGTACAGGCGCAGTAGATTTGCGACTGTGACCAACGCGTACCGGCATCGACAGTACCTTGAAAGAAGATGTGGCTTGATAAACATGCTTGCGATTTTGCATCCACCCCTGAGCGCTCCACGAATTTGTGTTAAACCTTGACGGAATGGCTGCGAACAAGACTCGAGTTACTCAACAACTCCTGCAATCATGCAGTCGTTGGGCATTACATATAATGCGCGCTATGCCGAACAGAGCAAATATGCAGCAATCGAGCACTTGACAACAATAAAGAACCCTTGTCGGTCATTATCATCCATATCATCTACCTTGTCTTTGTCTCTCGCTTGAATGCGGGATTGCAATGTGCATTCGCAACCACAATTACGTCGACTTGTTCAGACGGTGCACGACGAACGCGCTCGAGTCGATGTACGCGAGTGTGACGTTCTTGATGCAATCCATTTCCTTCGATGACAGCTCCGAGTCCGGCTTGCTGGCGCTGCACTTATCCCAGGCGATGGCCGTGATCTTCGAGATCGCTTGCTGAATCAGCGCGCGCTGCTGCTCCTCGACGAGCAGGTTCTGCATGTCGGACGCGCCGAAGGAGCCTGCCGACGGCGCGCTGCTCACTGGCGCCGAGTCGAAGGACGACGGCGACGAGCTGTAGTCGTAGGTCGGCTCCTCGTACGAGCCGTACGAGTGCGTCTCGGGCTCTGGCGCCTTGCTCTTTCCGAAGCCAAAGAACGACATGTTGCTGCTGCCTTGTTGCTTGTCGTGTTGGGTAATAAAGTGCCGCTGTTGTGTTTGGAAGGCTGTGGGGATCATTGGCTCTTTTTAATTACATATATGTGCATACAGGTCGTCATAATTTCAATTAAGAGACATAAAATTCACTCTATTTACATAAAAAGTGCTGCAAGGTGGCGAACTTCAATTCTGCAATTCCACAGCGCATCGCTGAGTGAACGCGTGATCTGCTGGTGCGTGAGTGAGCCGCTCGCTGTTCAAGGTCAAGCACAGGTCGGTCTATGCACCTGTGTGCCTACAGGTCCAGGCAGCGTGTCTGAGAAAACACGTACGTTGTCGTTTTGCTTTGAACCGGCGTCTCTTGACGGCGTGAGCAACCATAACGACAGATGGACACAACCTGCTCGCGCCACCGGATGCTCTATCAATGTGAAGTGATCTACGATGCTGCCCTCGCGAGTTGATCATGTCGGTGTTGTCGACGAGGACCTGGGCGGGCCGCAATATCGCTCTCCGCAGAACAAGAGGATTTCGCGACGACTGATGGAGCTTGAGCCTTTACCGGTAGTGCCTCGAATTGAACATGACTGGGAAGCTGATGGGGCTCGTCGTAATAACAAGAATGTGGGATCCTTTGTCGAAGATACCCGACTCGAGACCCTGACTGCTAGCAGTCACTCCAGTCAGCCAAAGATGCTGATGTGACACTCGCCAAAGAAAGTGTATCCATGACTCCGTACAATCGCTCAACTTGCAGAAAACCACGTGCATGCACTGCACAATGGTGAATACATAGGACGAAGTGCTGCTCGATGGAAGGACTTTGCCAGCCGCAACGATCAAGAAGAGTTGAGTCATGTGCGTGCGACAGATCGTCCTCCAGAAAGCTCGTCCGAAGATGCGCGACACGCAGTTTGTATTGCGCGCGAGTCGAGCTCTGTCGTGACTCAAGCGTGTTGGAGACGATTCGCTGCTGTGGCACTTCGTAAGCGGCTTGTTGATGCCATTCGGATGCGTCAAATGACTGTTGCTGCGTGGATCTCCAAACGACTCGATATTTACCAGACCCATTTAGAGGCGTTAGCAGACCATGGGCATCTGTCTGTCGTATCCAGCAGTAATAATGATTCACTGTCGCTTCAGGGAGCGTACTACCATCTTCCGGCGGCATTGCTGGTAGTATAGTTGTGCTTCATGTGCGCAAAAGCGAGTGGCCATTTTCTTCGACGGTCGCCGATTGTCTTGAAGACGATTGATATTCCAGTGTGGAAAACATACACAGCCATGGCGCGATGCTGGAAGAAAATCTCAGTGCTTGCAGCACTTTCCGTTCAGTGCTGCGTGAGAGCATTTCGAGCGCGGAAACTGTTCAAAAAGATACATGGAGAATTTGTGCAGCGCCAAGCGACACTTCGCTTGCAATATTTCTTTCGCGTATGCTTGGCACGGAAAGTAGCAATACAGCTGCGTAGACGTCTCGCCGCAACCGCAATTCAATGTTGCTGGAGGTGCTACCAGTCACGTGACCGAGTTAAACGTCAACGAGTTCGTTTTGTGGCCAGAAATGTGTGTGTCGGTGTCGTTCACGAAGCTCTTTTGCGTGCGACACAGCTCATTGTGGAGCGTGCTGCCACGCTAGTTCAACGGGTTTACCGGGGTCAGAAAGCTCGAAGCCACTGCTGCTGACTGATCAGTATAAAGGAGCAGAAGGACTGGCTGAAGAATCCAAGCAAAGGGTACATGCTCTTCACGCAGAGGCGGTACGACCACGCAGCACTGTGCCTTGAGTATTGCTTCCGGCAGGGGGTTTACACTGACGGTTTAGACACCACCGCTCAGGAGAAAGTCGCACAAGATCAATGGAGTGGCAGTGCGTCTAGCCTTGCTCGTGGCTCAAGAATGCCATTTAGCTTCAGCTCAGCACCGACAAAACTCAGTCCAGACTGGGGTCCCTATTTCTCTTCAACAGTGATTACAGAGGACACAGAATCCATCAAGTATCTCAAATTCTGCCTGATGTATGCGCTCAGTCTTTTTGAGGTGTACGAAGCCACCGGCACCGAAAGTAGCCTTGCGCAGTCAAGAGCCGGATGGGAAACATTATTTCAGCTTTGCGAAAGCCACGAGTCCGAGAGCAAGATCCTTCAACATTTGCGCTTCCAGGCACAGTATTATCTTGTTCGATGTATGTTTTGGAGTGGAAAGTCTGATGGCAAACGAGAGGCACTGGTGCGATCCCTCCACTTGCTCCACCAGATTGACTCAGAGAGTCCAGCAAGTGGCAAACCGGAGCATTCTCAGCAACAGCGTGAAGGAGACGTCCACACTCAGCTTCTGATGATAAGTGCGATGCTCTTCTTTGAGTTGAATGAGCATTCTCAGTGTTGTCAGCAACTGAAAACATTATTTGCGCTTTCACCTCATCTGTCTTTTTCAGAGCTCGAAGTTCGGTTTCTTTTAGCACTGCTGCTTTAGAAGGAGACCAACAAGACTGGAAATGAGAAGTCCCGCGCACAATCGGACGATGTAGGCTCTCGACCTGATGGAGGAGAATCCACCAATACCAAGAGTGAGACTACGTTGAAGGCTGAAGCGCACTTGAAAAAGTGTTACCAGATTATCGAGCTGTGGTCATCGGTTGGATACTACCACGGATATCTCAAGAGTGAACAAGCGAAACAGATCTTGGCTTTGGCTCCTGTCGGTGCGTATCTAATACATCAAGCAGCAGAGAGTATTGCAGGTGACGAAGGTGTAACAAACAACGTGGAAGCCCAAGCACAGCCCCTGTTCAGCGAAAGCTCGGCACAGACGATGGTTCTTGCAGTGAAACTGCATGATCGGATCTCGTCGTTGCGTATTCGAGTTGACGAAAATGGACTTTATTACACCAAGAAAATCCCCACGTGCAGGCACTTTAGTCTCCACCAGCTTGTTGAGGGCCTACCAGAAGCTGCTGGGATCAATGTGCAGCATGGAGTCAAGAAAAACTATGTGTGAATGCACTTGAAAAAGCGCTCGATCGCTCCAGATTTGTCTCGGAGAAAACTGCTCGTCGCCATAAAATGCTGTATTGGAGTGACTGGGAATCAAGAATGAAAGAGATTAAATCGTCCAAAACCGCTCGACCAAGAAGAAACGAGACGTGGAGCATCGTGTGCCTGGAAGTTGCAAAGGCGCTTGAAAGTAGTCAATCGTGGGCATTCAGTGCATTTGTTGCCAGCGAAGTCGTAGTGTGCTCCAGAGATTGTCAACTTCGTGCTGATGCAAATTTCCTGTCAGCGGGAGCTTCATTTCATATGCAAGAGCGAGCAGCAAGTCGATCTTTCTTTCAGCGTGCACGATTAGAAATGGGGTCTGAGCCATCTCGGAGAAGTGGTTTGCGTGCAGTTGAACGCGCTTTGTATGCATCTCTGTCGAAGCAAGAGAGTTTCGAGTCTCAATTGGAGCGAGTCCAGAAACTCGAGCGGATGTGCCTCAAGACATGGCGCTACGATAGCCTGGCGGTGAGTATGAAGGCGGATCCGTACTCAGAGGCATTACTGCTTCAGCGTATCCATGCTGAAATGTACTCGGAATGCGCCGACACGTGTTTCCTTTGATCTTTACTCAAAGCCCATGTTCGCTCATTTTTGATGAACGGGTTTCGCTTCGAAAACGTGCATTTACAATGTACGCACCGGAATGTCGTACAGTTGTTTGAGCTCTTTCGCGCACATTATGGAAATGATGGGCACTCGTTCAAGAACCAAATGGAGGCGTTGAGCCTGCTCTTGAACCCGGCGGGGTTACATCATCGCAAGGAGTCGGTTTTGTGCGGGGCTTCAGTTGATCACCTGTTGCTAATTTGGCATCACATGCCGTTTTTAGTCTGCTTCGAGATGTCCGAGGTCTTCTACCGTTCTCCGGCGCCTGAATTCGGTGTGGACAGAGTTACCGATATGTACGAGAGTCTGTATGGGCGTTTGCGCGGCGCGAAGCCACGAACGAGTGCGTATTTCGCGTATGAAGAGCTGCTCTTGGTTCGTCTCAGTTTCCTATATGCGCAACGAGCTCTTGATCACAGCTCTGTCCGGTATTTACGATCGTCCGTCAAGTTGATTGATGAACTGTTATCACTAAGAAGACGACGCAATAATTCACATCTACAAAGCAAGAAGTCCAAGGCAATCAAGTGGCCGTGTTTACTTTCATTCCCGTTCAAATTATCCGATTCAGAGCTGGTATTTGTTCGTGGATTCTTGCTGGAAATGATGGAAGATCTGAAGCAGATTCCCATCGAGAAGCGGAAGAGTTGGAAGATTACAGCGTTCTTCATATGGAGGTGATGGGGATTGCTTCTCAGCGTATGCCAGACAAAAAAGACAAACGGGAGCCGACGGGAATTCGTCTGCTCGTTGGTCAGACGCAAGACGTGGCCATCCAAAACATGCTCCATAGCAAGCCGTTTGTATCCGTTCAGTGTGAGGGGAAGACAATGTGCAGCCAGACCGCTCCAACGTGGGTGAGTCTCTCGCCGAGCTGGGAAGAGTATATGGAATTCAACGTCAAATCGTCAAAAGCAAGGCTGGTCGTGAGTCTAATGGATCGAGCAAAGAGAATCCCGTTTGTGGACGAAAGCCAGCTTCTTGGATCCGTTCAACTTCATATGGATGAGCTATGTGAAAAACCAGAAGTTTATGCCGCTGGGCGCTTTTTCGACTTGGTAGCACCAGTGCCTGACCGCCACACTGATTTTGGTTTACCCCAGAAATGTCCCAAAATCTTCTCGAGTATGCAAGTAATATTCAAAGCCCGGATAATCAGGCAAGCGAAAACGAGATCAAAGCAAATGCGTGGAAATTGGGAGCTTGGCGAACTTCGAACACAACTGCACGGTGACCTCGAGACTTTCATCCATTCTCGCTGGATCTGGAGTAGATTTGGAAAGCTGTGGTTCGAGGAACAAGATTATTCCGTCGCAAGGTGGTTTTATAACAAGGCCGTTGCGGTCGTGCAACAAAGCAACACATCTTGGGGAGAACACAAACTTCTTCATCACGTTCACGATCTGATGGCCATGGCGACGTGCTACAAAGCTACGATGCCAAAAGAGCATTGAACCTGCTACGCTCTTCCGCTCATTGAAGGCGCGGACACGGTTATCCAGAACGCTATTCATGCCGATGTGATTGGTGCATACGATCCTGCAATTCGAAAGTTGCTTGACAGTATTGAAAGCAGCAAAATCGATGCAACCTCTCCTTAATCATCGGGTCCGTTCGCAGATGCGCTCGCGCGGAGCACTCCCCCTTCGTCAGAATGGATGAGGATTCGAGGGCATCCAGGTTCACCATCAGCTGGAAGCGAGTTTTTTTGCAACCTTGACACGGGCGAGTACTTTGTTCCGATGAATGGGACCACTGCGCCTCTTGAATACGAAGATGAAGATTTGCTGAAGCGGTGCCATTACGAGGCAACGGGGCAAAAGCCGCATCGAATTGTGCTTTGAACCAAAGAAATGAAAGCGCGAGTGCAATACTTTCGCCAGGACATGCTTGAACGCAAATCACAAGATCCCTACCAGTGGGTCGCGGTGTTCAACACACGTCGGCAAGAGATGCAGTTTTCCAGTGAAAAATAGCAAGAGAGCACGTTGCAGCAGATCGTACAAGTAAGGCTGCCTTCAGCTACCGCAAGCAACCTAAGACGCACGTCATGGTTGCAGATGAGTATATGCTGTACCATGTCCTCTTGGTGCAAGATGCGTATCGCAAATACCGCACGAGGAGGCAAAGAGGGCGGCGACTTCGAGGATTGGTCAAGTGTACTTGCTAGTTTGCGCGAGAACTGTCAGCAGCACGACGAAGGATCCTGTTCCGCGCAGAGCTCAAACGTAAACAGGGTCTGAATTGTCTCTATGTGATCGTCGAGAGAGCCCACAACTTGCGTGCTGGGGATATGTTTACGAGTGGCCCGTTTGTGATGGTAACGATACTTGATGGCGACGAGAACGAAGTTGCAAAAGGGAAGACGAGTGTACGCCATAACACCGTGAATCCAAAATGGAACGAGGAATTCGCATTCCGATATGATTGGCGGACTCGCAGTGGCTCAAGTATGCCCGAAGCTGAAGGAGATTGCGATGATAGCAATATGTGGACAATGGCTGAGAGCAGTAAGCAGCAGCGGAGCTGTGGCCGACTGATTTTCGAGGTTTGCGACTACGACTTAATTTCACCGACGAAGAGAGGTGGAGATCGTGCCGGTGGCTCTGATGATGAAGAAAGTGACGAGGAAGGGAATGGATCGAGCAAAAGCAAGGGTCGTAAAGATGGCGATCTTGGTCAAGCGAGCATTCCGATCGTATCATTGGAACATGAGAACCTCTTTGAGGCTGATCTAATACTTTGCCGTGAAATGGAAGACGGTGCTTTGGAGTTGGCGCAAGGTACACTGAAAGTGTCTGTCCAGTGGATCTATTCGTCCGAGTTTGACGAACAGAACCACCAACCGGAGAAGAAGGCGAGTGGGAAGCTCCTTTTCGAAGCCACAAAGCGGCCGCTACCAAAACCGAGTCTATCTCAAGAGTTAGAGCACGATTTCCGACTTATTTGTTCTTTTTTGGAGACCATCACGGAAACGCTTCTGGATTTGGAAACTGCAACAGCCGATCCATTGCGACGACTGCACAAACGCATGCTCAACGCACAGGCTGCTGGAAAAACAGCTGAGGAGGCGAAAGTCGTCGAGCAGCGTATGGTTGCTCTCATCAACACACAGTTGCTCCCAAGAGTGGCGCGGTTAAACGAAGAATTGTCGAAGTGCTGTGCTGCGGTCAAGCCATTCCAGGATGCCATCACGGAGGCGATCCAAGATTACGTGGACAGTCAAGAGTTTCACAAAGCTCAAGAGCTCACAGAGATCATACGCAGCATTTCCGAAGCCTTTGCCGCAGAAAAATTGCATGTGAAGGCGCTTGCACAGTATGGAATGGGTTGCAGTAAAGATTTGCGAAACCTGAGTTCGTGTTTTGATGCGGTTTTCCGTCGTCGGCGAGCTGTAAACGCATGGATACTCAGTCTCGAAAAGACGATGGAGACGTTCATCGCTGCTGATAAACCGTGGACTGTCGCGTCGAAGTTACAAGTCAAAGTCGACGAGATTTACTTTAAAATGGAAGCTCAAATGGATGGTGGGACTGTAATATCTTCTCCGTCGAACGATGCACTAAGCGCAAGGAAAATAGAACCCACTGCATCTTCCTCGGAACCTCAGGCTGCGACATCGGCTACACGAGCACAAGGTAAGGGAACTTCATCGGCAGAGAAGCGTATGGAGCGCATTCAGAAAGAGAAGAGAAAACAGCAGCGTCGACACTACTAGATGCAGGAGAAACAAAGCATGTATTGTGGTCCCCTATTGTTTATCTCTACGGATCCGTGCATCGTTGCTTGATGTGCTTGCGCAACACTGTCGAGAAACCGTCCAGTTCTTTGTACGATGGGAAATAGTTCACATCGATCACATACAGCTCCTGCGTGGCGTCGGACACGATCACGTCGAAGCCAAAGAGCGAGAGGTTGAGCTCTTCACGGATGCGCTCACCGATAGCACGCACGGCGGCGAAAATCTCGCTCTGATCCCGGTACGTAACACCAGCAGTAGCAGTGAGGCTGTCTGTAACGTCAGGATGGAAATCCTCCGCTGTCGGGTACTGCTTCTGTGTGTTGAAGTGCACGTGCGTGGCCCCAGCCTGGATGTTTGGAAGAGACCGGCGTTCAGCGACGTTGATGAGGTCTCCGAGCACGTAGCCTTTAAAAAGACGGCCAGAGTGATTGATGAACTCCTGCCAAGATAGCCATGAATGACGTGTGTGAGCATACCGCATAGAGAAGAGAAACATCATGGTGACTGGAAAATGCAAGCCAACCTGGTACAGTGCTGGGTACTCGACAAATTGGAGATCAGAGCGCTGTGTGACGACGCTCATCATGTGCGATCGGTCCGTAGCTGCAGAACAAGCCACAAAATCAAGCAATCAGCAACAGATGACCATCTTTTTTGCGCGGTTCTTTCCATTACGTTGTCACGTACCGCATGCCTCGACGGACTTGCAGATCAGCGGCAACTTGGTTTCCTGTGCATCCACTTGTCGGCAAAGCGCTTCGAATTGCTCGCGCGTCTCGATCACATGGAACTTTGGCACGCAAAACGAGACCGCAGTCGCATCTGCTTTCAACCCAGAATCATTTGCATTGGCATCCTTGTGCTGCAGCTTGACGAGCATGTCACACGCCGCATGACGATCCGTGAGAAGTTGCACACTCGCGATTGGGTCGATGATCTTCACGCGTTGGTTCTGCAGCACGTACTTCTGCATGATGTCGAGCCGCTTGGCCGCATCGGCGTCTCCGAGCCGCGCAAACACCATCTCGTGCGCGAGTTTGTGCAGAATCGCGTCGAAGGCGCCATACTTTTCCGTAATGCTCTGCGCACTCGTAACGCCCGCGTCGTAGAGGTCGATGAGCACGAAGCGCACGCCATCCTTCGTCTCCTGCAGCACGTTGCGCAGGTGGTCGATCTTCTTGGCGGGGAAGATCACGCCTACCACGAGAGGCGCATTGTCGGTCATCGCCATGTTGGACAATTGAGCTATCTGATAGGAGAAAATGAACATCCATAATAGTAGCCCCTCCTGACAAAATCTGATAGTGCAAGTACGGTATCATTGCTGAATAGAAGACTCTTTCACATGGGTATACAAGTCTCACATTATCCGGATAGTACAGTTTGGCAATTATTTCTGAATATGTGGCTGCTTTCTGTAATTTCCATGGAAATCTGGCGCCATCTCCCCACATGTGTGTGTTTGCACACGCGCGCGCGTTCTGTCCCCCAATTCGAGTTTAAAAGCAGTCGGGCGACGAAGCAGCCGGCCTTGCGAGCCGTTGTACGTGGCGCAGAGTGCACGAACGCGGGCGACTGACAGCATCAGCGTTGACGCGAGGTCTCGGCAGTTCGACAAGCGCGTTTTCCACTCTCTGAGAGCACTGACTGCGGGAAGTACGACCCGTCGTTTAGAGCAAAGCAACTCAGACGTCTTCGCGAAAGAGAGGGAAAGAGAGGAAGAGGATTGCTTGTAAGAGGCAATAATGACCAGCCGCAGTGGTCCTGGGAAGGCAGCAGCAGCGGATCCTCCGCCGCAGAGCAATTACCGTCTTGGTGGCGCGAACAGCAGCTCGGCTGCGATGACGCCGCCGCTGATTCCACGGAGCAACACCAGCAGTCGCGCGAACACACCGGTTCTCCACACGGCGACGCCAAATGCTGAGGGTGGCGACGACATGGGCAAGAAAAATCTCCCTGCGCATGTTGGCATTGGCGATGAGAATGTTACCGTGGTGCATCCGAGAGAGCCAGTGGCGAAGATCCCAGACAGCGAAGAGCTACAATGCATGACGTGCGGGAAGCACGGGGATGTACCCGAGATGATGAAGTGCTGCAGCTGTGCGAATGCGTTCCACGCGCGGTGTGCGAACTTGCCGTCGGTGCCGGAAGAAGGCGCGTTTTTTTGTCGATGGTCGTGTTTCTCGAGTTTCCACAAACGCAGAGCGCTGGGACCGAGAGAACTGAATGGCGATTTCTCAAAGCTCGCGGAGCAAATCCAGTCGGTGCTTCGCGATATCCCGCGATTGCAACGAGGTTCCGCCGAGCGCGATGCTTACAGCGGAGCGGAGCGAAAGCGAGCCCTGGGTCATTTAAATGGATACAGCCACCGAAGTTCACGTGCTGAGAATGTTGATGCCAACCATGTTGATCGCGATGCTGATGTGCGTGCAGGCGGACATTATGGTGCCGCAGATATGCAACGAGAAGACTTCAGCGGTCGACCTGTATGGAAGACACGCACGAGCCGAAGTGCGTCTCGCTCGCCGTCTCGAGATTTTGATCGCTTTAGCAGCCATTCACGTCACTCACCTGCTCTAGGACAAGTGCCTAGTGCCCCAAATAGCCTGCGCAGTCTAAGCAGAGCGAGCAACGAAGCTGAGTACCCGTATCCTCGCAGTGAAAGTCAACGGAAACGCTCCAAGTTTGCTGTGGGAGACATGAGCTGTACGCATGAGAGGATTGGCGGCGTGGGACCGGTTCGGGGTTCGTCCATCAGCCCAGGACCCTTGCCTTCAGGACTCGCACCCGTCGCTGCCGGGTACTTGATCGATGGATCTCAGAAAGCACAAGTAGATCTGATTGCCCCTGCTGGTTCTCAACCGTTTACCCAGCTGCCCGTCTTATTTAATCAGCATGGTTCTTCTGGAGAACAGGCGACTCCTCCTCCCCCTCGGCTGCCTATGCTTCACACAGTTGGTGCACGATTCGATCAGGACAGCGTCCATATCAGGAAAGATAGCGGGAATAAGTACGGCACTCGGTACGACGCTGCAGGTCTTGCTGCTGGGAAGTCAAGCGCTCGGATTGATGCAAGCGCCGGACTTTCATCTCGCAGTGGAGGGCGCTTCGATGATCGATACTCAGCTCGCGAGAATGTGCCATACACCCAGCGAGACGTTCCAGTTGCTGTTGCATCATCGAGCGAGAAGGCAGCTTCGACCTCTTCTTCGCGTGCGGCTTCGCCGAAACCACTCAACATCCCGTGGCTCAATCCCTCGGGCTTCCCAGTCGAGTTATATGAACGGTTCAAGTGTCAGACGGACGACTTAAATCGCGTATTTCGAATCGACCTGACGCCAGCATTTGTGGATAAGCGGCATCAACTGCATCAATCCGAGATTGCTTTCTTCTTCAGGTACTGTGCGTGTGCACCACACCTGTGTTGGTTGTTCCTATTGGTTTGACTTTGTTGACGACCTTGTTCTCAATTGCTCTAGGTGCTTTGAGTCTGCAGATGTGACACTCATCGTGAAGGGGATGGCGAGCGAACTCAATCAGTATATTTGGGTGTGGCCGTTTATTCTGGAGAGCTGTGGGAGTGAAGCCTATTTCACGTTTGATCACTTTCAGTACAAGAAAACTGGAGACGCAGGTCCAGCGCTCGAGTACGTCGGCGAGCTGAAGCTCTCGATGAGAGACTACAATGCATACCTCGAGAAATATTTATCCAGCGCTTCAGGGAACGAAGCGATCATGTTGGAAGACCACGCAAAGAAAGAACCACTGACTCTTTTGGCTGGGAATAATGTGATCGTGCTCAACACACTGGTCCTCGCCAAAAGCTGCACCAAGGTATGCATCGCAATCTCTTTGCTGTCAGTTATTTATTGTGCGACTCCCGTTCTCACCACCAACTCCTGTTTCGCTCTGTAGTTGTATCACGATCTCAAAAATTCGTTCCAATGGGATGTGTTTGCTGGCGGAATCCATTGCTTACTCCAGTATCTCCCAGATCGTTGCCGCAACGAAAAGTTCTCAAGTCCTCTCTTCCATTTCACGTTCCCAGGCGCAAGAGGCACTCTGTGTGACCCTGGCAATGGGACAACAGACACATCATACCAAGTGCGTGAGCTGAAGGAGGAGGAGGTGTGCTATAGGCATACATGCGTATGGAGTACTGAGCCTTTTCTTTTGTATGCACTCTAGGTTCTTGTCGGATGCCTAGAGTTGGTGATTTTTGAGCGCATGGAGCCAAGACATCGCGATGAGTTCAACCGAATTCTTCGTCGAGCAGGGTACCACGCTGAGAAAAAGCCAATGCTGCTCGAGTCTCATCTTCATGCATTAAGGTACGACGTGCAGTCAGCCTCATATTAAGGATACACTTGTGAAATACGAAAACACTGAACACGTTTTGTGTGTTTGGCAGCTCGGCAGGGTTCATGTGGACGTCAGTAAAGGTGAATGATGGAGAGTTTGTTCACATCAACAAGGTACGAGGACATCATTTTGGAGTGTGAGGGAAGGCAAAAATGGTTTGGATGGACTGCATGTAGCTAATATCGGCGTGATCTCTAGGGTCGAATGCATTTCTGGCGAGTGGTCCCCAAAACGGCTTCTGTCCATGCGGCTGCGATTGAACCATGCGTGTTCCTGTCGTGGGAATGGGTCTATCAAGGCGTCTCGCAGCGTGGCATCTCCAACGAATGCTGGGTATATGTTTGCTTCCTTTGTTTATCATCACTATCGTACTGTTTTTGGAAATGCTCACACGATATTTGTGATTCATGTGAATGTTTGTAGTTTGCCATGAAGAATGCAAGTTTATGGTCTGGCGGCTGGGCGTTTGATCCACGACGAGCAATCGTTGAATCTGCAAAGGTGGGTGAATGTGCTATTCATTGTTCATATTGCAGAGTGCGCTGTTGCTGAACCATTATCCCAATTGGATTTTTTTATCGTTCAGACCGGTGTCGCGATCGTTCGAACAGGGAGGTTCTTAGCAACGGGTCCAGGCGGATTATCGCAGCTTTTGTCGTTCTCGCGTGCTGCTGCAGTCGACGAAGAGGTGGTGAACCAAAAGCAAATGCAGATGGTGCTGTTCCTTGAGTCCATCTACCCGTGTCTCGAAGCGATCGTGGCCGACGAATATGAACTCGGCTTAACGAAAGACGATACCGAGCTGTTTGCCAAGCACTCTGGCAGCGAGACGATGTGGAAACTCGTAGACGCGGACTTGACGGGGAGCGCGTCGCGCAACGTGAACGACATCAGCGCCTACGAGTGCGGGATCTGCGGACTCGAGCTCACGAACATCTATAAACAATGCCTCGGCTGCACGGCGTACGCCAGCAAACGCCGCCCGAACGTGAGCTACGCGTCGTTCCGCATGTGTCTCCGCTGCCACGCGCACCCGAAGCACCACCACTTCAAGTCGCGAGCGATCCACGGCTACTACGGCCAGCTACTGAGCTCCGAGGGCCACACGGGGTCGCCGCCGTCCATGACCGAGCGCGGATACTTGGAATGCCGCTGCACGATCTCTCGCCCGTGCGACTTTTGCGGTGGCTGCCAGGCGTGCAGCTGTGTGTGCCACACGCGGTTCCAGACGCGCTTCCGCTTCCTGACGCCTGGTACGTTGTTGTCGCATGTTTGCTTTCAATTGTTGGGTTTTACGGCTTTGTTAGGAGGCATTGTGGAGGCACGCGTTTCTGACGCGAGAGTGGCGTATGCTTGACGACTAACCCGTTTCCGTGTGCTGCTTGTGCTTTGTGCGTCGTACACAGAGGGCTTGAACCAGCTGCGCTTGGACGTGGACGAAGTGATCAAGCTGCACAAGCAGACCGCCCATTAAATACACGAACGACAGTGATTCTTGCACGGAGAGATTATCCCAACGGTTTGTATTCATTCCGGTTGGCAGGATGCGTGCGCATGATGGCATGTGTCAAACACATATAGGGGAGCGCAGAGAATAATGCTGACACACACACAGTCGAACACATACTGAAACAGATTGAGAACTGCACGCGGCCATTGCGCCAATGCGAGAATCGTAAACACGCGCCATGCAACCTCGAACGAATGTTGAAGACCGTCGCAAACTGCCGCCCGAATTATAAAATGTACCCACAGGACACGCAACACGCAGAAAGAGAACGGAGGATGGACGGACTCCATGGGGTTCACTTTGTGCGCGCGCCTGGTCTGTGGTTGGACTTGCGGAAAGCGTGGAATGACCCGACGGATCTTTCTTCTTCTTCTTCTCTCGTAGTGTCGAATGGATTCGCGCTCAACTGCAACTTGCCTTTTGCGCTTTTGCCGATTGCAAACACATCGTGAAGATAACACATCGTAAAGATAACACACGCACACACACGTGCGCATTTTCCGTTGGAATGTGTCAATGCAGTCACGAACTGGAAAACTCGGTGACTTGCATAAATTGATCGAGTTTGTAGCATTGTCAGAGAAGCGCATAATATAAAATAGTGAAGGTCTGAGCCTTCCAACACATATCGACTATTCCTAACCCTCTCTAAAACGTTTGTCTATTTACTCGTTTTGAAAAGGAAATTGTGTGTGAAAGGGGTTTCCTACTGCAGTGGAGCACAATTGTAAAAATGCTGGCTCAAAATGTGCTTGGAACCGTTTCTTTCCTCTTTTCCCGCGTTTTGTCGTTTGGACGGCAGGCTTGAAGTTCAACATTAGCTATTGGCCGCCGACCTTTTATATCGTGCGCGCGCGTGATGATGATGATGCACCGACTTAGAAGCTGATGCATTTGTCTGTCACGCACCATTTCATAGAGGTCAACAAAAGAGCAAAAACAGTACAAGTGACGAGGCAGTGGATTTTTCTGTTTTAAATCAGTGCTCACGAAGTCGGTTCGAGAAAAACGAACAGCGATGTCTAGGATCATCGAAGGCTTTCGTTGATTCGTCTGACTGCAACACTGAGTTAAGTGGGTTTACTGTCACACGGCGCATTTACTGGATCCTTTAAATCCGTACACACAAATGAGGGGATAGAAAGATTCATGCGAGCATAAGATCTGAGCATGATGTGTGCGGCAACTCAACAGCCAGTTTTAACAGCCAGCCGACAGAAACGCAGGGGAGAAGAACGGCACCAGGCACCAACGTGGGAACAAATGATGGGCTTTTGCTTCTTATGACAGACTCACACACACAAAGACATGCGCAGTGGGTTTGTGTGTGAAATGCAAGATCGCTGTCTCCATGCAGCACAGCAGAACAGGACCCTGTTTGACTGGACTTGCAACCTTCTCGCACCCAACAAAAGCGAAGTTGTGGAAAAAGTGTATGCACAGCCAAAAATTAACCGCAAAGTAGTGGCTCAGTTTTATAATCTGTTAAACTTTATCCTAATTTTGCGTCCATCGTGTCTCAGCTTGGCGCTTTTTCCTGTTTTTTTCGTGGAAGCCGCTTCGTGCGGTATACTCAGATCCATACAACCTGTTTTAAGCGAAGACGGGGCTGGGGGATGGCGTGCTGGCGACGACCGCGGACGTGGACGAATGAGCGCGCTTCCCACAGGTCAGGGCGGCTGCGTCATCCCTTCTCCAGTACGGTACTCCTCTACCTACTGTACCCTAAGTACAGTAGTGGCGCTGCCTCCCTCAGCCAGATGACTGGCCCTACTGGTCGGCAGTGGCGTCGGCGGCTGAAAATGCGCGGCGGTCAAGCACGCATTTGCTCACTTGGCGTCGACGCCTCGAGTGAAAAAAGGAACGTATCGTTAGCTCCGCCGTGCCCAACCATAAAGTCGCTCAGCCCCGCCCCGAGCGCTCTCCGCTGCGGCCCGCCGCCTCCCCAATAGCTCCGTCTATTGTCTCCTATTTATTCTGTTGATTCCCAAGATGCGCCGCAACTACGGCTCGCTGAACCTCGCAGCGCTGGATCTCCACCATGCGTCGGGTGCGACAGTCGACCCGAGCTTCCACGACGCGGCGCTGCTGACGCACGAGCTCGCGCACCTCGAGATGGTCGACCATGACGACTGCGCGTCGTCCGTCGGCTTCCCCATGGAAAGCTTGGTCGCGATGATGGAAGGAAACGACGACGTGAATGCGGACGTCGACGCGCTGTCGCCACCGCTGCGCCGGAAACGAAGCCTCTCGGAACACGGGCTGCACGCCGAGATCCGCGCAGCGTCCTCCATGTCCACGAGCTGCAGTATTCCCATCTCCAGTCCCAGCACGACCGTCGCGACGACACCCACATCAGCGGCGGTGGCCGTCGCACCCAAGCACAGCAACAGCTACACTGCCGCAGCGCCAGTATACCAGCACCAGATCGCGCTGGACCTGCCGCCGCGACTGGTAGAGCAGCACCACGTCGAGCTCAACGCGCTGCGGTGTCTCAGTCTCAAGATGATGCTGTCGGCGTCGTCCGCGTCCACATCGTCCTCTACAAGCAGCGGCAACGTGATCACTGTGGTGCCGCAGCCGTCGACGTCGATGCCCAAGATGAACTCGTTCGAGTTCGACATGGGCTGCCAGCCGCAGAGCGAGCGCGTGAAGACGTCGCTGCTCGCGACGCGCCGTGGCTCGCTGCCGCGCAACATGATCCAGAGCGTGTAAAGCGCCTCTTTCGAGTGATTGAACGGGGGCTGCTCTCTCTCCATCTCTTCAACACACAGGCACACTTGGTATATTTAGATATTTTTTTTTTTTATAAAGTAAAGGTGACTCGTACATGTTCGTGTGCAGTGAGTGATAATAAGAATGTACAGAAAGGAAGGAGAACAAAGAGAGACATAAAGAGAGAGAGAGAGCCACATATCGTATCGACACACCATCACGTGAATTTAATACCTACAACTAAACTATTAGAACCAACGGTACGCACTGGACAAAGCGTTTAAGAATGCTGGTGCTTTTATATCATTTAAGTGCTCGTTCAAGCGCGCGCTCTGCATTATGGTGACGCGGCATATGTCTGCGCCGTCAAATGCCATTTGGTAACGGAACTACTAACGCCATTCGGGCACTGTGGAAAGCGCACCGCATTGGATCCAAGTTCCATTTTCCGCGCAGATTCTGCGAACCCGCAGCGCAAGATTCACATGAGCGTGGAGATGAACAGTCTGTTCTGGTACTGACGAACCCCCATAAATGCATACCTTTGACTATTGAGCAATATTGTGTAGATAGAATATACAGAAGCAAAGTAGAATTATCTTTTGAAGGTGCCAGAACCTTCATATCTGGATGCAATGCACTGCTCTGATAATACTAAAACCTTTCACAGTTGATATACATCAGGTGGTTCCCTGTGTCAGCATCAAATGAACCACCGCTGAGTTGGAGATCATTCATAGCGAAGAGCCACGCACGCACGCACGTGCGCGTGTGTCTTCATGCAAGTTGAGGTTGCAGTTGAACGCGAAACGCGATCTTTGGTGTGTTTTTCGGTTCTTCATGCAGTCGTGTCTGTCTGTGTCTGTCTCAGTGGCGCTGACTGACTGACTGACTGACGCCTGCATCTTCAAGTTGGGGATGGACCATGATGTGTTCTGCGATGATGGACCGTCGATCTCGCAGCTCCAGGCGGCCGTCAAGGCGCTCGAAGAGTACGTGCACCAGATCGTCCCACCCGCGGGTCGGAATGTCGGCAAGAATGAGGACAACAATGACGACGACGACGATAAAGAGCGCGGCGCGAAGATCCGCCGCATGAAGGAGCGCACGACAACCACGAGGCAGCGCACGACGCGCAAGTTCCCGACGCCGTCGCTCGTGCATCTGTTCAGTCGGCAGGACTTTGCGCGCTCAAAATGGCGCGATTTAGCGCGCGCGCACGTCGCGATCTACGGACTTGGCGGCGTCGGCGCGCTGGTCGCCGAGTCGCTCGTTCGCTCGGGGATTGGCAAGATCCTGCTCATCGACCACGCGCGCGTCGAGATGAGCGCCATTGGCGAGATGGCGTTCTACCCGGACGAAGTGGGCTTCTCGCGCACGCAGGCACTGCGGCTGCACCTGCAGAGCATCTCGAGGACCGACGCGAGCACGTGCGTCGAGTCGTTCAGCGCAGATTTGTCCAAGGACGCCGACCTCGTGGAGCTCAAGAAGCGGCTCAAGGTGAGCAGCGTCGGCGTCAACAGCACCAGCGTCGTCTACAGCCACAGTCACCCGCATACTTCCAACACTAACGATGCCACGTCCTCGTCGTTCTCGTCATCAGCGCATGACAGCGAAGCGCTCGGTCTCTTTGAGGCGCTGACGCTGAAGCGGCCCTATGATGCGATCATTTGCTGCGCCGCCGATGAACAGGCGAAGTTCCGCTTAAACGAGATCTGTCTGCAGCTCAGTCTGCCGCTGTTGGGCGTCGACATCCCACCCAGCAACGCCAAAGTGAGCATCCGCGCCGTGCTGCCTGGCCACACGTGCTGCCTCGTGTGCATTCGCCAACACGAGGAAGCGACGCACACGTTTACCCCCATGGACCAAGTGGCGCGCTCGATCGCACGCGCATTCCCAGCGTCCTTACCACATGTCGAAGCCATCGCTGCGGGGCTTCTCGCGCAAAGTGTGGTCAAGTAAGTGCTACTGCAAACATACCCACAGTGCTGGGACTGATGACATGCCTTGCACATTTGGACAGGTTCTTGCTGGATCTGGGCAAATTTGTACCGTTCTACGTCGTCGATATGCTCACGTTCGAGATCGAATCGTATTCGTTCCCGCCGAACCGGAATTGCCCAAACACTTTCTGCATCGAGCGTCAAAACGAAGAGCAAAACACGCCAGCAAATTAGAACCTATCCGGATAGCATCATGCAAAATGGCACAAACAATTCGCAAAATGTGTGAGTACTGGTATAAGGTATTATACAGCTGCATTTTGGCATCGTCAAAATGAGTCTGGCATTAATTTTAAGAATTCGAGTTCATCAACAAATACAAGACCGAACTTCCAACCTTATTTTTTGGAGATTTGCGAATCGATGCACTTGCGAATAGTTCCGGATAATCGGTGCATTAAAGTCCGCAGTATACCCATTGTGACTCGTTATAATTTTGGAGAATTGCTCCCCCCAAATTCCCCATTGCCAAAAAGACCGCAACAACTAAGAGAGGATGTCGCTCATGCCCGGGTCGCCGCGGCCGGTGCCGCGCGAGGACGACGACGGCGTGTACCGCTCTATCTTCCAGCAGCCGCTGATCGAGATCCCGCCTGCAGCCCCGTCCTACGCGTGGTTCGAGTTCCTGCTGCACCCGGACGCGCTCCAGCGACACGTACGTGATGCAATGAGCGTTTCGAGTTTTCATAAGCTGGTAGATCTGATCATTCAATCCTCCTTGTGTCCCTGAATTTGAACGGCTCTGTAGCTGGCGGCGCTGCGCAAGCAGAATGCTGCGGGCGCACACAGTGCGACGTCTGCGATCGAACTCGTGCGCGAGTTTCTCGACCAGGCACAACTGGTCGCCGACGAAGGCAACATCCGAAACAATCGGTACAAGGCGCTGCAACTTGTCGCTGCCCAGGTATGCTCTCCTTTTTGGCATTCGACTCTCTTCACAAGCGTAAACGAGCTGTGTCGTTAACTGTGTCGGATGTTCTTGTCGCGTATGTGAACTAGGTCGTGCTACAAATGAAATTGACGCTGTCCGCGATCGAAAAGGCGCTGCCGTTGCATTTCCAGCGATTGCTGGTCGACGGCATCGTGGATTTTGCGGAATCGCGTGAACCTCGGAACGAATTCACGAAGGATATCACGCTGGAACCCTACGAAGCACATCTGCTGCACAACCGGTGGACTTTGCGCGCGATGGTGAGCCAGTCGCAGAGTGGGTACCTCACGTCCAGCACGCGAAACGAAGCCGACGAGATCATGACGGGGTTCCAGATGGCGCTCGCGGATCTAATGCCCAGCCATATCCAGATCGCGCAGAATATCCAGGCGACTCTGGTCGACGAAGACAAGCGGAAGCTGCCCAAGCAAACCCAACTTGATGCGTTCTACGACCTCGGCGTGTATTTTTTCAGCTTTAACGGATACGAGAAAGCGTACGAGTGCTTTAGCCGTGCAAGTGAGCTTGTGGAAGACTTCAGCGACGCAGTTGCGCTGACGGAGGAGGAGAAAGATTCCCTTGAAGCGTACTTGGCAGCGTGCGAAGCCGTTTTGGAGTCGCGGTCGATGGTCGAGGGAGATACGATCTCAAAGTCACTGAAAGCTCAACTCGAGCTGGCGTGGGAGACCAAGGACTGGGAGAAGGTTGTCGAACTGCTGCAAGCCGACATGGTCGCGTATGAGCTCACTCGCTTCCCACCAGGGTACCGTCACGCACTCGAGCAGCGTGCGCTTCGCCTGCTTCGGTTGCAAAATGGTGCTCTCGGTCGCGATGAGGTTGCACTGACAAAGTTGCGTTGCTTGTACAAGCGGATCGCGCTCGGAAACGCCATTTTCCAGCTTGTGCAAGCAGACGATCAGGATGACTTGATTTCGATGGAGACTTGCGTCTGCTGCATCTTCCGTTTGCTGCAGGAAGAGATTTACCAATCGTCTACTCCGCTGCAAGGATCAAAGGTAGCCGCCAGCAGCCAGTCGTCAACCAATCTGTTCAGCGACTTGGCTGAGTTCGTGTTGAATGCGATTGGATTCCTCTACCCAAGTGTGGCCAAACGACAACAAACGCGTCTGCAGCAGGTTCTTGTTCGTCTGGTGTCCAACTTCAAGGCAATTCCGTCGCTCAATGGCGCGAAGGAGCTGTTGACACGATGCGAGGTCTCTGAAGCTGATTTGGGACTCCATCTGCCGAGCGCAGACTTAGCAGATACTTTCTCCATGGAATCACACTTGCAAGCGTCGGTGGCAAGACAGCGGATGCACTTCCGATTAACCTCGGACTTGAACAGCTTGTTTGCATTTGAGCGGACGAGCGACAGAGACGCGTTTATTGGCCTTTTGCGCAACGAGTTTTCGTTCCTAAGTGCTGAGACTGCGAGCCTCGCTGCCTTGGATGAAGATGACAAACGTGGCAAATGGAAGAACCTGATCACGTTTTGCATGCTCCACAGCTGCTGGGACGCATTGACCCATTGGAAGTCGATTGCAAAGGAAAACTCGCTTTTGCACCGACAGCTCGAGTTTGCTGTCGGGTGCGGAGCTCTCATGCAATATTTGAGCTCGCTAGAAGGCACTCACGAGAGTGGAAAAGCCGAGTTCTCCATTGTGGCGAGCAACAAGTTGGTGGCAGACATTCTACTGAAGCGCAAACAAGTATTGGACGCTGTTGCAAGTGATCGTGAAGCTGTGGACGAAGACGCGGAAGCCCTCCAGCTCCTGATTGATCTGCCCTTGTGGATCTTAGAGACACTTGTTTGCATCTCAGCGGGTCTGCTTCAGCGAGCGTATATGCGCAACATCTGTGACTATCGGATCTCGTTCGAACTGACTCCGTATGGTGATTTGGCATTTCTACAAGCGTTCGCCACCGAGACCCCAAAGAAGAAAAGTGCAGCTGAGGAAGAAGCCAAGGAGTCAGCGAATTCAAGCACCGGGGGCAACTTTATGACTGCACCGTTCATCAAGAGCTTCCAGGCAGATCTCGTGGCGCTCCACAGCAGCGGTCTCAACTGCCTGCTTACAAGATGCTCACGCGAGCCCAGATGGCACTGCGCCAAGGCCGATCTTTCGCTCAATCCAATTGTGAAGCAGAAATTGTCATCGACGTCCGGTACGCTCTCAATCATTTTGTCTCGAATTTTGTCCAATTGCTCTAATCTGACCTCGCCATATATATTTGTGTGTGTGTGTGTGTGTGTGGACAGATCCTCATGCGGCTTTGAAAGGATACCTAGTAGCTGCATCGCTGGCAACGAACTTCTTCTCCGACATGACGTCCGTCGTCGACATCATTGACCAGAGCTCTCTCGTTCGATTGGTACGCACACATTTCTGCTCCATAGTGATCATGCAGTCCTTGGTTGGTCAACTAATTGCTTGCGTTGCATGCAGAGCCAATGCCTCGTGAAAGTCGGCGCGCACGTCGCGGCCGCAGTGCTCTACCAGTGCTTTGCGTCGGAAGAGTTCAAGTACGGTCTGCGCATCCTGCAGTTGGCGCCCGAGTCCCACGACGAGGCTTTTTTCCAGTACTTTTGGGAGGTACGTAGAGCGCAATCGTGGTCTGAAAACTCGCGACTGTGTCGTGTCTGACGTGGTATCATGATGGGACTTGTAGCTGCCGTTCCTGGAGCTTCTCGTGCACCTGCACTCGCAGCCCAAGCACTACAACAGCAGGTGCGTCCATCACGACCTATTGAATGGCTGGATGGCGGTCAGCAGTCTCATGCGAGCCCTAACGATTGTGCTCGTTTGGTTGTTGCATCTCACAGTCATGTGACACTGCTCACACACCTCATCCAATCGCCCGAGTTGAATAGCTCGAACCCGTCGCCAGTCCTGAAAGAGGTGGAGCAGCGCATCTTGCGCTGTTATTTTAGGGAATTGTGCCGCATGTACTTGCGTTGATCCATCGAACCATGCGTTATTTTAGGTTGTTTCCTATTTTTGTTGATGATGTGCGAATGGCTTGCATGGTGAGCAATCAAACGTCACGCGTTACCCTGTCCCTAGTTCATTGCTTGGACAAATTTGCGGCCTCTGATTGGTGGAAACGAACCAAAGATACAGTATCTTTCTACGGTAAATCTGGTGGCCCGTCTGCATGCATCCATCACGCTCAGCCGCCGTTAACCTCCACACGTTCATGCTCAGTGCACTTGTGACTGCCAACTGTCGTGAAGGTTAACGAGCGTTAAGAGTGATTGTTGCCTCCCAGATGAATTGTGTGTGCAGGGTTGCCAGCTCTCCCTCCTTAGTTTCCTCCTCATTCGCGAATTTCCTCCGCAAGACTCAAGTTCCCCGCAAGCTCTTCTCTTAGAATTGGTAGCGTACTTCTCCCTTTCTTTGCGTGCGTCTTCTTTTTCGTCCCGCATTCCTCCTTCCGATCTCTTCTGTGTGTGTGTGTGTGTTGAGACGTGGAGTGGATGGGTGCGAGGAAGGAAGGCTGTTGCATGTTGTGTGTGTGTGTGTGTGGATGTGGTTGTATTGGCGTACAAAAAAACTAACATACATTCAGCGAGGGGTGCCGTGGCAATTATGGACGAGTTCCATTTCTTGACCGGCTGAGATTATACCCTATGAACCTGATCCGGGTCATACCGGCGTAGGGACTGCTGTGTTGACGTTGTTGCTTTCATCGTTATGCTGTTGCCTCTCTCCTGTCGTCGTGCTGTGTGGGCGATCGACGCCGACTTGGTCAATCTACTGTGAGCAGTCTGTCACTACCAACCAGCATCATGCACGCCGTTGTCAAGTCTCTCGCTGCCCGTGCCGCCCCAATGGGTGCACGCTCGCTCGCCACTGTCGGTCCTGGTGCTGTCCTCCACCGTGCTGGCAGTGCCAACACGCCATCGCCGGAGTGGTTGAAGGAAGCTGCGGCTCGCAAGACTCCTTTCGACGACTACACCTTTGCGTACGTTCGTGAGCGAGAAGCGACACAAGAAGAGATATTCAAGGAGATGGTGCAGGTGGCTCTCAGAGCAGTGTAGTGACTTTGTTGTGTGATTCGTGTCTTTTATGTGCTCGTAACCGCAGCCCGGTGAAGGAATCCGAAGTGTCTCGTGAAATGACGACTCGCTACTTCAAGGACATGTACGACTTTGCCGACTCGGATGTCATCATTGCTGGTGCTGGTTCGGCTGGTCTGGTCGCTGCTTACGAGTTGTCCAAGTACCCAAACGTTCGCGTTGCTTTGATCGAACAATCTGTGGCGCCAGGAGGTGGTGCCTGGTTGGGCGGGCAATTGTTCTCGTCCATGATCGTGCGAAAGCCAGCCGACGCGTTCTTGGATGAGCTCGACATCCCGTACGAGACGACGGAGAACCACGTCGTGATCAAGCACGCCGCACTGTTCACGTCGACTGTGATGTCCAAGTTGTTGCGCGCTCCAAACGTCAAGCTCTTCAACGCCACCGCAATTGAAGACTTGATCATCAAGAACGGCCGCGTCGGCGGTGTCGTGACCAACTGGACCCTTGTCACCTTGAACCACGGGACCCAGAGTTGCATGGATCCCAACGTCATGGAAGGCAAGGTGCTGATCAGTGCCTGTGGCCACGATGGTCCAATGGGTGCGTCGGGTGTCAAGAGATTGCAAAATATCGGCATGGTCGACCACGTTCCAGGTATGGGATGCTTGGACATGGCTGCCGCTGAAGACGCCATCGTCAACGGAACCAAGGAGATCGTCCCCGGTATGATCGTGTGTGGTATGGAAGTTGCGGAACTCGAGGGTGCTCCTCGTATGGTATGTATGCGTATTTTGTGTTCGGTGCTTTGATTTAATCTCTAGCTAAGCTAAACAACGCCGTGGCTTTCAGGGACCAACTTTCGGCGCCATGATGATCTCGGGCCAGAAAGCTGCGCACATCGCGTTGGAATGCCTTGGCGTTAAGAATACGATCCGTCCGAACCACTTGTCGGAAGAAGAGGCTCTCGCGAAGGCCGCTTAAGCCAAGCATCTGTCCCCGTTGCCAAAACTACAACTACTATCCAAGCGCGAGTACGGTTAGTAGGATCGCGTGATGTTCTATGTGGGCGTCTTCTTTTGAACCAAAGCTTCGTTTCCCCACAGTTAGTTGATATGCCGTGTGTGGTGCAATACAGCATATCCTGCTTGGCACAGAACTGAGTATACGTCATGTGTGTTTGATTCTCTGTCTTTGCTTGCATCGTATACCTTACACTTTGAGAGAAGCATTCAGGTCGAAGAAACTCGAGAGCATCATGCTATTTCACGTATGGGTGAGTGACAGCCTGCTGCTAACAATAGCGATGTCGGCAAGATCATTTCTGGAGCCAAAGCGATCTGATCAGTTTCTATTTCCGCCTTGCTGCGGAGCCAAAAACGGCATCTGCATGCACACACTCCTTCCCACTCCGCAGGGAACGCGCCGAGCGCTGACACACGCTCGAGCTGTGAATTGGTCAAGACACAGACATCCACGCTATCTCCCTCGACACACACCGACAACGCTCCTGCAAGTCCGAGATGGCGTCGTCGTTCGCGCCGAAGAACACGCTGCTCGGAGCGACCAATTGCGACCCGCACACCAAGTCCCACTTGAAACCACAGCGGTTCAAACTCGTGGAGAACCAGTTGCGCATTGACAGCACGCTGAGCCAACTGAACCAACTGACCACTCACAGCGATCTTCGCGATACACGAGGCTTCGACACGACAGCAAGTGACATCGGTGGCAAACTGGACTGCGTCCTCGTCCCCGAGAGCAAATTCGCGCCGCAGAATGTGAACAAGGTGCGTTCTCCTCATTCTCGCTTTCTTTCGAGCGTCTAAAACATACTCTGAAAATGCAAACGCAACGTAATTGCAGGTGCTGCGCTTCCAGAGTTTCTATGTCGAAAGCGTCGACGAAAGCAACTTGGAGATTGTGCGGCTGCGCAAGAACACCATCTTGTTGTACCTGCACGGCGAGACGTTCGAGATCATCGAGTCGCGAGTCCAGAACAGCGGTATTCCGCAGGGTACGTTCCTCAAACGCTGTCGGTTCAACAATCCCGATGGCTCGCCGTACACGTCGAGAGATCTCCGCATTGGCATGGACTTCCCGATCTTTGGGCGATCGTTCAAGCTCTATGAGTGCGACCCGTTCACGCGCGCTTTCTACGCGGATCAGGGTATCGACGTCGGCAAGACCATTGAGCTGCCCAAGGACGAATACACGTTGACGCGCGAGCAGATCACGCGCATGTGCGGCAGTGATCGCGACCATTTCTACGGCAAGGTGGGCTACCCACTCAAGACGTGCATGGAGGCGTCGCTCGGCAACCCGAATCGGTCGAGTTTGCAGAGCGAGAAGAAGCGCAGGTTCCTGGCGAATAACCGCAAAGTGTTGTCGTTCCATTGCGAGTACGACGTGCGCGACCGGTTGTACAGCGATCTGATGACGTACATTCTCGACTATTTCCTCGAAGACGACACGACCGAGTTCAAGGAAGTGCAGACCGCCAACTCGGGCCACGATCCGTTCCCGAAGCTCTTGCGACGCTGCCGCTTACTCAAGAACTGGAAAGAGAGCTTGGCGGACGAGCAAGACCGCGGCGTGGAGACGCCAACGTCTGCCGAGAGCTACTACAACGAACAGGACCTTTATGTTGGCGCTGTGCTCAACGTGTATAGGGAGAAGATGAAGCTGGTGGACGCGGATCTGTACACGCGCGACTACTACAAGATGGCGTGGGGGCTCAACCTAGCGCCACCGATGATCACAGTGCTGGAGAAACCTGTTTTTGAGAAGCCCGAGCCGCCAGCGTACAACGGTTATGGGACTGAAGAAGACTCGCTCGGCTCATGTAACTCGCTCTGTCCAAAGCCGCCGCGCAAGGATTTCAAGAAAATGGCCGCGTTCGATCGCATGCTGCTGCGGTTCTCGGCCAAGATGATCTCGAGCCGCAAGGAGCAGCATCAGCGACGATTCATCATCACGTTTTTCCTCACGGACGACACGATAGCGATCTACGAACCAGAACAGCGCAACTCCGGCGTCGTAAACGGTAAGTTCTTGGAACGCAGACGCTACAAATCGAATGACGGTGTGTACTTCAACCTCCAGCATTTCACGATCGGCGCCGAGTTAGTGTTCAACTCGCATCGCTTCGAGATCACCGATGCCGACGAGTACACGAAGAAATTCCTAGCGTCCTAGGGGAAAATGACGCACACGACCGTCGCAACTGCTGCTCAGAGAAGACAGAGATAGAGGACACCACGAAAAGCTACCAAGTATAAAACGATTGCATCTTTTGTATTATTTATTCGTACGTCGCTTGCGTTCATGATGAGGACATGCCGCAACGGGCTAATATTGTGTGCCGCAGGCGGACGAAGTTACTTAGGCGGTATCCCCAAAGTACCGGATGAGTCCATGCGAGATCTGGATCAAGTTGTCCTCTTCCAGCGATCGCAGCGCCATCTGGAACTCGGTGCCTTTCACTTCGCCATGACGCTTTTCCTCGAGAAACTTGCGTGTCTCGCCAACAGTCATGGACTGACCGGGTGCGTCGCTCAGGATTGCCTTCATCGCGTCGATGATATCGGCAATAGCCTCACGCTCCGAGGTACTGTGACCCGTGTTGATCATGTCCATGTCGATGGTACCCGTGCGCGGGTCCATGGCGGCGCGCTGGGTCGCGACGTTCATGAGCCGCAGTGCTTCATCGACGTCGCGCTTGTAGATCACGTCGCTCAACTTCATCTTCGCGAGCGCTTCCGAGATACGAATCAACGACTCCAACTGGCGCGGCGTCGCCGTGATGTTCTTCTTCGACGCGTGCGCGCCGCCACCACCGCCCATGCGCCGCAGATCCAGGTACGCAGCGATCAATGCGTCACGTGCTTCCGGAAGCAAGCGCGGTTGGATGTGCTTCTTCGCGTATGAAATGTACTCGGCCAAGAGCTTCATGGAGATCAATTGCGGTCCACTGCCGTTCGCGCTCGCGTTGTTTTGGCGCTGGGTGCGGATGTCATCGTCGTAGTACAGCGCGACAATGTGTTTGGCCAGTTTCCGGTCCGATTCCGCTTGCGGTTTATCCAAGATCAGGTAAATCAAGTCGAATCGTGAGAGCAAGGTCGGCAAGATGTTGACGTTCTCAATCACGGACTTATTGGGGTTGTACCGCGACTCGATCGGGTTGGCAGACGCGAGGATCGACGCGCGCGCATTCAGGGAACAGATGATCCCAGCCTTCGCGATCGAGACCGTCTGCTGCTCCATCACTTCGTGCAGCACGGAACGCGCCGAGTCGGACATTTTGTCGAACTCATCGATGCAGCAGATGCCTTCGTCCGAGAGCACCAACGCACCGGATTCGAGCACGAGGTCCCCGGTCTCCATGTCGCGAATGATCGACGCCGTGAGACCCACGGCAGAACTGCCCTTTCCGGATGTGTAGATACTTCGCGGAGAGAGCTTGTGCACATACGACAACAGCTGGGATTTCGATGTACCCGGATCGCCACACAGCAAGATGTTCATGTCGGATCGCATCGTCTTGGTCGGCATCAGAGCGCCGTCAATACCGTCGGGGCTGTTGCCAGTCGTGTTGCCCGCCTTGTCCTTGCGCGTACCTCCAAAGAGCATGCACAAGATCCCTTTCTTCACGTCATCGAGCTCCCAGATCGACGGTGCAAGCGAATGCGCCAAGTTCTCGTACACATTTGGATGCGCTGCGATCTGTTTGAATTCCTGAATCTTGGCTTCTTCCGTAGACTGGATGTTGTTCGGATCATCGAGAAGCGCTCCGTTCTCACTAGAACCCGCACTTTGCTCGTCACCACGACGCGCGAGCTCGTCCACGCGTCGGAAATGCACGACGTCAATGTACGTTTTGAAGACGGACTTGACCACGCGCTGGCGGGACGATGCGCGCAGTGGCACTGCACGGTAAATGCCCGTGACCTCCACTTTGTCACCGGGGCGCACGTCGTCAACGAGGTCATCGAACGCAAAAAGCATCACCGTGTATGGCGTCTCACCTTCTGGGATCGCGTCCGGGGTCTCTTGCATTTTCACCATCTGCTTGTCGGTGAACGAACATCGGTTGTGGATCATCTCCATGCACAACCGCGTGTTGCAGCGCTCACAGTACGTTGGCTCTTCGATGCGGCCGCGGTCCAACTCGACTTGGGTCGTCGCATGGCAGATCGTGCACCGAAAAAAGGCTTCTTTCAGGTCCGGGATGATCGCACTGCAGCGCGTGACCATACCTTTCAGGCACACCAGTTGGTCAATGTCCGAAGGATTCAGGTTTCGCATTGGCGACAGGTCGCTCAAGTTGAATGGCCGCACTTGCAGTCTCGACTCCTCTTCCGTAGCCTCGGGGAATAGCTTCTGAAACTCTTCGCTTACGACCATATCGAGGATCCGGATCAACACCTGGGGGAACAATAGCAACTGGTTGTAGAGTTTCCGCGCCGAGCGGAATTGCAGCAAGTGCTGCGTGTCCAAGTTGAAGACAAGCGACTGCGTGAGTGCCAGTTGACGAAGCACTTTCACGTAGTAGCCTTCCTCGTGACGCAGTCGTGGAGGATGACCCGGAAGTTGGTATTGGTGCAAGAAGGCACGGAACAGTGTCATGGACTCGGAGACGCTGATATTCGTTCCCCATACGACTGCTCCGGACAGATTCTGGTCACTATCTGGAGGCATATGGGACACTGTTTGTGGAGAGCGATGTGACGCCGAGAAATCGTCGCCATTGAATCTGCCTGCGGCAGTGCTGCTTCGCGATCGTGGAGAGCTTGGAGGCGAAGCTGGTGGTCGTGGCAAAGCAGACTCATTCTGCGCGCTGCTGGCTGCCGAGCGAACCGACGACGTGGGCGAAGACGGTGCGCCACCCATGTCTCCGTAAGACTGGGATGACGTGGCTGCAGTTGCGTGCGGCGTAAAATTATCCAAGCGCCACTCCTGTCTCCCCAGATCTCCTCGTGGCAGTTGTCGCTGCGCCATGCGCCGCAGTTCAGCTTCCACGTCGTCTTCTGGCTCACTTGCATCGCCACCGTATCCACCTCCAGCACCAAATCGTCCAAGATATCGCGGCGTCGGCGTTGCATCAATCGACGCGCTCATCTCTGGGAACGTGTACCTCGGCTGCTCTGTTGCCGACACAGCAGACGCAGAGATAGACACTCCCGATGTCGGGGACATGGGCGATGTTGGACTCAGTGGAGACTGCGGTCGGCCATCACCGTATCTGTTGTATGCAAAACTCGATCTTGACGCACTGATTCCACGCTCAAAGCTCGTCGTAGTGCTGCTCGTTGTCGCAGTAGCATCAATCATCATGGGTTGAGTGATGTCGTCTACCATCATCTCGGTATCCTCCGTCAGCATCTGCGTTTCTTCATCGTAGCTGCTCGCTGCATGATGTTGCGCTGGCGCTGCTGCTCCTAGGGGAGGAGATTCACGCGTCAAGTGCCGTGGATTGGACGCTGCGATGTGGCTGGACGAGAGCGGACTCGACGGCGGCGTCGCAGGCGGCGTGCCCGCGCCGTCGTCGTGATTCAGATCACCGCTCATCGATCTGCTCTTGCTTCTAAGCAAATGCGCTTCCAACGACCCGCCAAAGCAGCTTCCCGCCAAAAATAACACCACACACCTCTCTAGTCCGCTAAGTTCGCACTGCCCGAATACTGACCTCAATTGTGTATACTTTTGTCATATCCGTCAAATGAGAACCAATGTCCTCTCCACTTATCCGGACGAAACCAAAACCTATGGTTTTCCAAACCCAAGGAAGCGCATTCACTAAAGCCACCAGCAACTAGCGCAAGTGAGTGACCATGTTGACCGCGAAGGACGCGCCGCGCAGTGCACCCAAGCCAGCGGCATCGAGCGCGCCGTCGGACAACAACGGAGGTGACGACTGGGTGCTGCGCAAGAACCTGGAGCTCTGTGGCTCCGTGCTGCCGCCGGTGTACGCGGACGTCACCAACGAAGCGAACCTCAACACTTTCGACGTGAACGAGAACGGCAACGCCGTGATCTTTGGCGAAAATGGACGCTTGTTCCTCGTGAACCTCTTCCAAGTGCGCAAGAAAGAGACACAAGGCAGCAGTAGTAGCCAGCAGCATGCTGGCGCTCAGGATCCACCGATGGTGCATTTGGTGCTCGACCCACCGCTGCCAGCGGACGAAGTGAAGCAGGTGGAGCAGGTGAAAGTGAACGCGAGCGGATCGCACATCCTGGTGATCGCGCGCAAGTGGGTGAAAGTCGTCAAGATCCCGGCCGATGTCGCGGGGAGCGCGGTGTTCGGACGCCCCAATGGCGCCAGCAGTCAGCAGAAGAAGAGCACGTTGTTCGGCCACCAGAACCACAGCGTGACGTCCGCGCCACAGCGCTTCTGTGTGCGCTTTGCCGATGGAACCACTGAAGACATCATGTTGGACGCTTCGAAGGCCATCCCTGCTTCTGGTGGAAGCCTCCTGTCGCGCGTGCAGCAGCACACCGACCGCTACTTGAAGAAGAAATCTGGCAAAGTCGTGTCGATCTCCCGGGAAGCCGGTGCCGCGACGGTGCGTCAGATCGGCTACTTCTCCATCGTAGTGCAGGCTGCTTGGCATCCCCTCAGCGATAGTCATGTTGTGGTTTTGTCGGATGCCGAAGAGATCTGCGTGTTTAACACAAACCAGGACGTGTCGAAGTCCGAGCAGCGCCACCTGCTGGATTTCCAGATCAAGGGCCGTGCCACTGGCGCGATGACCACGTCGTTTTCGTTCGGCTCGGCGCACATGCTGTGGGATATTTTCACATGCTACATCCTGCGCTCCGATGGATCTGTGTACGCGTTGTGTCCGCTGATTCCGTACGACTGCCGTATCAGCAGCAGCATTATCGCGACGTTGCGCAGCGAAGTGGACGCGCACTTGTCGCTGTGCAAGAAGAAGATGGAAAATCTTACCGCGAGCCATCCTCCAGCGTCGACCTCGATCGTGAGAAGCAACGGCAGCAGTGGTGCGCACCACCATACAAGCGAGTACAACGCGTTGCTGGCGAAAATCGCCGAACTCAAGTCGCAAAAGTACTGGCTGCAAGAATCCTGGACTCCCGATTATTCTCATAACAACAATGGCACCAGCCGTGCAAAGGATGATACCGAGTTTGTTAAGTCGGTGAAGCCCCACATCAGCGGTATCTCGCCAGATACATGGCCGTTGGCTCTCCAGGGCGCCGTTGAGGTAACACCAAAGTCCGTGATTGAAGGGAAGCATAATGTACCAGGGGGATCGTCTGCGAACTCTCTCTTGCTAGTCCCGTATGCATCCCGTAGCGACAAGATAGCCGGCATGAACCCGTTCCTAATGCGATCATTTACCTCGGGTCACGTGGAGTTGATGCTGTTGGACGCGCCGATTCGTCCGCAATGGAAAAGCGGCAAGCAGATGATGTCACGAAAGCTACCAGCACTGCTGCTCGAATGCCTGAACCTTGGGATCGACGACTCGGGCGGGAAAGCGGTCTTGGAACGGGACCCTGCGGATCCGCGCTTGGTGTACTCGTTGCACTCGACGGGCGTTCATGTGATCAACGTGAGCTGGGTGTTTGCGCTGGCGACGGGAAAGCAGTTCACGTCCCTGCCGAAGAGCTCTGCTCGCCATATCTTCAGCGTTTCGCCTGGCGCCACGACGTCTTCTTCTTCCCAGTCCTTCAGTGCCACCAGTTCAAACTCGTCTCCAGTCAACGTTTCCAACATTGTCGGCGGTCGTGTCGTGAAGAACGTGTTTTTCGGTCATTTGCTGCTTCTTCGTCTCGCGTCGGGCAACTTTGAAGTCGTGAATGTGAGTGCGGCGTCCAGTGAGCTGCTCAAGGGCGTGCAGGACAACAAGAATGCAGCAGAGGAGGCGCTCAGCTTGGGCGATTCCAGTAAGCCATTTACGAAGCTTCCAGGTGCATTGGCCCCGATTGCTTCGGCAAAGACACGAGCCGCTGGAGCGGGTGTCTCCAATGCCATCCGACCATTTAGTGACATTGTGGAAGAAAAAATTGAGAGCCTCACTGCTCTCGGGTCGCGTGTGAAGGGAAATACGATGCTTCATGAAGTGGACGACGCCGTGCTGGCGTTCGTGATCGAGCGCATGAAGATCCTTTTCGAGGACGTCGAGTACATTGACGACATAGACACGATGATGAAAGATCGGCTCTGTTTGCACGCCGAGATGATCAAGACCCAGACCGAAAAGGCTGGGAGTGTGCAACAAAGCGTGGTGGCCGCAAAGGAGGCGCTCAAGAAGCTCCAGGAGAAGATGGACCGCGCGTTGGGTGTCCAGCAAAACCTGCGCAAGCGCGCCGCTGCCGTGCTTCAAGCTGTCAAGGAGAACCAGCCGAACTTGTCGCGCGCCGAGCGAGAGTTCAAGATCGAGTTGGAGCAGATGTCCGTGGAAGTGCGGCGAATGAAGCCTCGTGTGGCGCAGCTGACGGTCTCGGGTCAGCGCATGGTGCGCAATCTTGAGAATGTGGCGTTTCCTGCTTCGTCGTCGTCGTCCCGCTACGGTAGTGCTGGCGCGTCGAGCTTGCTCTCAGACGACAAGAAGAAAATGTGCTTTGAAGTGCTGCGTGCGGAGACGCAGTTGATTGACGACACGAAGGCGCTGATCGACGACATGACGGCAAACCTGCAGCACCTCAAGGCGTAGCTGCAAAGACAACAATCCAGCACCATCGACAAGACTCCAGCAGATACACACAGCAACTCGGACGATGCGAGCAAAGGCAATAGCAACATTTTCGAATGTACTTCAAAGCATGAAAAACCAATTGCTGCATCTTGAGAACTGATCTTTGCGTCCATCATATTGTATTGCGATTGTCTGTGTTTTATTTTCTAAAGGCGCGCTGCTTGTTTGGTTCTCTGGTGAGGAGTAAATCAAAATACTTTTTCTTAAATCTACTTAGATACTTTTTGAATAAAAGTTGGTTGCTTGTTGCGGTTTGTTGTTGGGATTTGTTAGACGCATGGGGTGGACGTCGAGTGGTACGAGTAGTAGTTGTCGTCGTACTCCAGGTCACCAAAGCACTCGTCTTCATACTCAGGCTCTGGCAGCGCCGCGTCTTCTTCTGCGCATTCCTCAGCAGGGACGTCGGCAGTAGGAGCTTCGACTTCTGGGCTCGTTGTCTTCTCTTCCTCCACTACAGAGAGGGACACCAAGAAGTCCCAGTTATCCGCCAGCGTCGAGTACATCGACGACACCATGCTGTTCATCTCGTCCACCATGAGGCGGAGGTCCGGGTTCGTCATCGACTTGATCTCGAACGGCTGGTTCGTTTGCTGGAGCGAGCGAACGTTCGCTGCTTCAGCGATGTACCGTGTGCGATCTTCGTCCGCAGCAGCAACGGATGGCGACGGCGTCGCCTTGCTGGCCACGAGAATTGGCTCCAGCAGGAGGAACTCGTCGTAGGAAGAGAGTCGCTCCGTCGCAGTGGAGCGTCTTGATCTTCGCGAGTGACGTCTTCTCCGTGATTTCTCCAGCCTCTCGGTGGGATCACTTGGGCGTGGCGACACCACAACTGTGTCATCGGCAACGATAACCTGTGTCTCAACGTGCACAGCAGGAGTCGACTTGATGTCCTCCACGGAGGTCACTGGCTCCTGTCGCTCCTCCTGTGGAGGAGGCAGTTGCAGAGCAGCCGCCACATCCTCCTTCAGGTTTTCAACCGCATTGATCGGCGTCTTCTGCACGGAAGCAGAGCTGCTTTGACGTTTCTTTGTGGCTTGCTTTGATTTCTTCTTGCCCACTGACTTTCGTTCAGTGGCGGGTTGAGTGAGTGGCTTTGAATGAGAGGAAAGCGAGGATCGGGGTGGCGCCAATGTTGGCAAGATTTCTTCGCCCTTGAGCTGTTTGAGCACGACTGTCGAATCCTGTTTCAAGTCGCTCGCGACCTTGGAAGCGGAAGCAGGGGTCGCCTTGATCGCTTTCAGCACAGGGATATTCAGCAACGGCAACGTCGCTGGCACTGATGAAGCCTGTTCAATTTGAAGCTGCTGTTTCTCTGGTTCTTTGGTCTCTTTCGCTGGCGCGGCGACGAGTTGGGACTCACCAACGATATTTTCAATGGTGATTTTGCCCGTGTACGTCGTCGTCATGGTCTTCATGCGCTGTTGTTTCTTCAATTTCTTCTTCTGGGTCGCTGTGATTGTGCTGGTCTTGCGTTGTTTCGTCCCGAGAGACGTCGCTGTGCTGCTGTGCGTCTGCTCCTCTTTGGTCTCCACAAGCTCGAGCAGGTCATGATACGCCGAGCTGCGCGTAATAGACACCGTGAACGAGTAATCGAGCATGCTGCGGTGCAGCGTCTTGATGCACTCGATCGCGCGCAGGATCTTGTAGAGCACATAGTGGATACAGTCGGTGAACCGCAGCGTGCCGCGGCGGAAGCGTCTCTCGAGGTGGGCGAGCGTGGTCACGCATTCTAGCATCTCGTCTTCATACTTTTCGAAAGTGAGGCTCGAGTAGCCCATAAGCAGCACGAAGCTCGCGAGCGTGACGGCGCAAAAGAGAAGCACTGACCTGAACACATAGAACACGCCGGCCGCCACCACGGTGGCCTTGAGCACCGAGGGGAGTGCGACAAGTCCCCTGATTTGGAAGGTGCGAATCGACGCGGTCTTCCGCGTCTCCACTATGAGATCCTCCCACACGTCGTCATCGCGTTCTTCCGCCCTCTGCGCTTGTCGTTTCCTCTGCGGCGATGGAAATTTTGGCGCTCTCGAGCTCTTCTTGGCTCGCATTTCCTTGAATCTCCTCTGCCTTGACCCCGCAACGCGCAGCTGCCCTGTTGGTCGAAATATTGCGCTTCGTCAGGAACAATCTCGACTTCTCCACAATAAGAAAATTCGACGCGAACTCAATAAGATTCCGCTTGTCTCTCCCTCCAATGCGCGTGTTTTTCTTCCACCCTTTCGAAAATCAGGGAAACACACGCTCTTCCTTCCGCTAAACGAAGCGCTGCGGGTCACAGAATAACAACACCAAAATGAAAGCGCTTGCTTCCTCTCTGCCGCTTTCCACAAATGCGCCGACGAATCCACCGCGAGTGTCCTAAAGAATGCGATTGCGCCGTCGTTCTCTCGAGCGAGTGAATACGCCGCCACTTTGCTTCTTGCTGCGTTTTCTTCCTGCCTTCTGCGTGTCCCTCTGCTCCCGTTTCCCACACTGTGTGACTCGGCGATCAATTTTCCCCCCTCTGTCATTTGTTGCCGGTACAGTACATGGTCAACTGGCCTTTTTTGGCACGGATCCGCCCCGAATCCAGCAACTGCAAACTACCTGCGATTGGAACTGTATGGGATGAGCGAGATGCCGCTCCTGATACAGCAACTCCATGAGGTTGGAGAGTGTGAGAAAAAGGGGGAGTTTGCGCTGGTGGGTGGTGGCGTGCACTGCTTCGCGGTTGCAAACGCGTTCTCGACTTTCCTTGAGACGCGAACTGAATCCCTCAGCATATTTTTGGTTCGGTATAGTGAAACCAAGATAAAAATTAGAACAGCGAGTCGGTTCGTATGGATACTACGAACGAAACGAACGAACGAACGCCATTTCGAACTGAATAATCGTCATCGTCATCGCGACAGTCGGATCGAAATGCTCAATAAAGAGATGCAGTTGGAAGCAAAATACACGTGGCAGAATGGCTTTTGAGCCAAAACGCCATGCAAGCACACACTGTCGAGCGCAAACACCTGCTTCATCATAGTGAATCCTCCCTTCCAGAAGTTCCTCCGCCCTAAATTTACGCCACACGAACTGCCCCGCTTTTCACACGCAGAGAAGCGCTCCTCTCTGCCAGCTGGCAAAAGCAGCCATGTGAACCTCCCCGTTTGCTCGTTTTTCGAATTTTTGGGGTGTCAAATCGATCGTGCCTTTGACAGCTGAATGCTTCGACTATATTAAATAACCAGGTTATTTAGGTTCAAGAGGTATCTTGGCTATCACAGTTGAGAGGCATGAGTAATTTATAGTCGCTCATTGCTTTTCTGAAAGAATGCCCTTGAATATAGAAAATAGACTTTGATCTCGTATTTAAAAGGGTATTAAATAATAGTGGGTTCGGATGATGAACCTGACTGTGTGATCAAGAGGGGACAGCGATTGGATGCGGCGAGAGCTACCAACGGATGAATGCATCGCAGCAATTGGAGCTCGTGCGCGTGCATGACGCCGCGGGGCTCGCGCTCGTGCGCATTCGCGGCGGCGACGAAGGCACCACCAAATGGATCCCGTGGCCGCCATCCGCAGGCGATGCCTCGTCTTCTCCTTCTTCCAGCGCAAAAGAGCCCTCTGTCGAGCTCCGCAAAGCGGATTTTGCACCAAACACGCACTTCCAGACCGCTGCGAGCGCCGATGGCCATTCGCCGCAGAACGTGCTGGTGTTTCTGCATGGACGCGGGGACAACGAAGCGCCCTTCGCGAAGCTTGGCGCGCAAATGGCACTGCCGCAGACAGGTATGCGAGATGATCTCTGCAGCCACGTTGAAGTGGGGATAAATCACTCACTTGACGTTACGAAGATGCATTCATTTGATCGTTTTGAGCCTTGTTCGTCACCTTAATCTGTCCGTTTTGCTATTTGGTAGCTGTGATCTCTCTGCGCGCGCCAGTCGAATTGCCATTTGGACTGGGAAACACATGGTACAACGATCTGGACGACGACTTTGAAGTGATCCCTCCGCATGTGCCGCATGCAACGCGCAGCGAAAGGTGAGCATGTTGCGATTGATTTGCATCCGCTGCGTGACTGGCATCACGGAATAATTGGCATTTGCCTTGTTCCTACAGGTTGACAATTGCAGAGCAGTTTGTATGGGATTTCCTACAAGTGCTGCATTCTGTATATGGATGGAAGTACGAGCGCATGTTCCTCTTTGGGTTCTCGCAGGGAGCGTGCGTGGCGTATCATTTGCTGATGACACTTCCTGCTTCCGTTCGCCTCGGTGGCGTTGTTCTCGTGGCAGGAGGCTGCATTATCGGTCCGCACTCTACAGAATATGCGGCGTCTTTGGATGCCGAGACTCCTGTGTTGGGCATGTGGGGCTCGAACGATCCCGTGTACCCAACGGCACTGGCGCTGCAAACGGAGCAGTTGTTTGCCGAGCGATACCCCAAAGCGAAGACGCTGTTCACAAAGTACATCGCGAGCAACAAGAGCCACGAAATGATCCGAACGCGGGACGAAATGCTGCAGGTCATGACGTTTTTCTCGTCGCATCTCTACTTGAAGAACATGGCGCTGGAGGCACGAAGTGATCTCATTGAAATTAAGTATTAGCGCAAATGGATCCTTGTCTCCCACACTTTTTTTCTCCCCATATTTCTGTCTTCATATATCTCCATGTTGCTTGGTTTTAATGCGAAAAAATACACCACTTTCCACTGCCCTTACCGCCTTCTTCCTGTACACATTGCTGCTCTCTTTCTCTTCTATCTATTTGTTCAAAAACGCCATGAACGACGCGTAGGCGCGCTCGAGGTCGAAACTGAGCTGCCGCGCCTGGTCCTCATCCAGTTCGTCCGACGCGCGCATGCCGTTCATCGTGCACAGCCAGCCCTCGAGCTTCTCGCGGCACTCGAAGTCCGGCGGCAACCCGCTCACCTGCGTCAGACTCGCCATCATCTCGCTCACGAGCGGCTGGATCTCGTCCACAGCGCGGATGTTGAGCTTGAGCACGTCCATGAGTGTGATGAAGTTCTGCACCGTCTGCGCCACGTTCACCGAGTCAGTCTTCCGGTTCGTCGTGTTGTGCACGACGGTTGCAGGCACTCCGATGCGCACGAGCCGCTCCAGCGCACGCGGACAGTCGAGGCGGTAGTGCGCAATAAACGCCTCGATATTCTGCAGATGCCCGCCGAGGCGCAGCGCGTTCTCCGCAGTCTTGAACTGCGAGATCAGCTTCGTGCATGCCTCCGTGTACTTGGGTTATTCGTAGATAAATACACATACACGACCATGAGCATGATGATTTTTCCTAGTTGCATCAATAGTAGCTGTTGTACCTCGTCAGGTGTGATGGCGTCACGAACGTATGCTGCTTCAAGGTGCTCTGTCGTCTACAATCCACAGAAATAGCGATGCGCATTAGTCAGCAGCAGCAGATACACAGCCAAAAGACTTCTTTTGCTTCCTCGTACCTTGATAATCGCGAATAAATCGGAGAGGTCTTCAAACTTGCGTCGATCTTTCGTATCATTCCAGAGTTTCACTTCCTATTACGTCGTATAATTCAGTCAATCCCCCTCCCCCTCCCCAAAAAACAAACAAAACAAGCAAAACAAACAAAACAAACAAAACAAAACAGCTTCATTCGCAGCAGACGACAAGCAATGCTGACCTGGTCCATCGGCGCCGCGACTGGCATCTGATACGACTGCTGCCACATTATAACAGCAAATCCCCCCAGTGAGAAGGCAAACAGCGCAAGTGAGAAAGCGAGACAGCGTGAGAAGCAAATGAGCAAATGGCTTCAGCGCAGACTGCAAAACAAAGGCTGCCAGAAGCATAGCGCATGCGCGTACCCCGTTGGACTCTTGCGCTGCGTCTGGGTAGCTAAACGGCATGGACGCGCCCCCGACGGACTGCGCGTACCCGGCACTCATCTCGGTCGTTCCGCCCGCTCTTCCAGCCGATCAGGATGGCCGCGCAGAGCAAGGAAGGCTGGTTTACAGCAATGCGTCCAGCTCCTGATGCGAATGTAGCTCTTCGCCTTCTTCGGCTTCCACAGTACTTTTCGTACCGCACTACTGAGCCGATCCTTCTGATACCGGCAGCACTACCGGTATTAAAGTGCTAAAGCAAGGGTGCCGTTGAAATTTTGCGTGCGACTCGATGCTAAAAATCCAGCTATTTTGAGATAGCACGCTAATTCGTAGTGTCAACATTACGAGCAATTATTTCGCCGTGTGACTCGGAAGCTAAAAAATCCAGCTATTCTGCGATCACGACAGCGAAAAAATCGCTAACATTTCTCCATGTCATCATCGTCACGAGCAGTCCGCACGGTTTGTTTTGCATTGCTCTTCACGATGCTGCTCCAGACCTACTGGGTAATCTTGGTTTGTTTGTCACGTGCTCTTAAGCACGATCGTGCATGGCACCCACGTGCTCGCCGTTCTGGAGCGCCAGTGCACTGCGACGACGAGACCCACGACACGTCTCGAACCAGTACCTACGCTTTCTTCTTTATGATTCTCTTTAGCGGCATCGCGCTCATGGTGTGCTTTGACGTCATCGAAGACGCGGTCTTCTCGCCCTAGCCCTTCCATAAGCAACGTGAACAACGCACCGCAAACAACAACAACAACAAGGACAAGACCTGTGCCAGCATGAATCGAATGTCCGCGAGTGATTGCTGCCCCCTGCCGAACAAGAGAATCACGCAGGCGAGTTATGATTGCCCGCAAGCACAAATGCTGCCGTTGAGACGATATCTTCCTGCTCCAAAGGAAACTTGTCGTTTGATGTGTCTTCGCTTTGGAATTGTGCTCGCGCGTACTTCATTCAGGCAACCACTGCGCTGTGCCTCAATACGTGTCAAGTTGAACATCTCACTCTCGTGCAAGGCGTGGACTCGAAGTGTAGAGAGCTGATTAGAGAGAAACGTCCTTTCTCAAGCTACGAAGATGCAAACAAACGCACACGGATCCCAATATCGATTTCGATCGAGCTTCGTGAGCTGAGCACAATTTTCAGCATCTGTGCTCTGCGACACAAGTCTCCGTCCGAGCGCACACGCACTCAAGGAGATTTCAGCGAAAAAGGAAACGTGGTACAGCATTCGACGCAGTGATACGGCAAATAGACTCTCCGTGTCTCGCACAATGCGATTAACTGCCTGCAATGTAAGATCTCGATTTGCCATGCACTCGTGCCGAATGGTTCATTCTGCATTCTGGCGCGCCAACCGTCACGGTTCGACGTTGAAGTTTGGTGTCATAATAGCGTGGCCCACCTTATTTCCAATAGTGGTACAGTGTACCACGACACCATCTGCAGTTTCTTTCGCTGAGGGAGGGGGGACAATGGCTCTGCACACACAGCAATTGCGCGCACACGAGAGGGGGGAACGTCGAGAAGAAGAGGAGAACCCATCAACGTCGCGTGCACAGCAGGCAGGCGAGCGCTAAGGGAGGGACCGACACTCGCGCTTTCTTTCCGTCAGAGACGCAGGCGAGAAGCCGAAGAACACGGCTTGCGTGACGCAATTGGGCGAGCGGCGCGTGGGTGAGGCCAGTTTCTCTGCGAAGGCTTTGCGCGTTGGGCGGAAAGATTCGTTGCGGACGAGGCGCCGTAGTGGGTGCGCTTTGCTCATTTCTCCAAGTGCTGTGCGCATTGCCAGAGGGGGAGATTCTTTCACTTAGTGGGTGAGCGTTTTTGTTTTTGTTCTCCTGTTTCAAATCGCCGTTGGTACGTGGCAGCTGTGCTTCTTGGTGTGGTGACGTAATTTTGTGCGTTGCGAGCATTTTTCCAGTTTGTCGGCGTGGGTTGTGCGTTTCAGACGAAGGAGAGGAGTTAAATGTGGCGAAGACGCGGATCGATTGGAAGCGGCAGCACGTCGTCGTCGTCGAATGCGAAAGGGCTCGAGTCGCCAGGCGTGTCCTCGCACTCGCTCACAGGGTATCCGTCGACGGCAGGCAACAACTCGCTTTTCGGCAACGACCCGCGCACAGAGAAGAATGACCGGCCGCTGATTTTCACGATTGATGTGCCGACACCAGGTCCATTAGGTCTTGATCTGCGTGCGCGCCACATTGAGCGCGACAAACCGCAGCGCGGCTGTATCGTGAAAGGGTTCCGACCGCTCGATGGCGGACGACGAGGGTATTTAGAGGAAACGGGTCGCGTGAAGGTCGGCGACATCTTGCAGGTGATCCATAAGACGCAGATTGACGATTTGCCGTTCGAGCAGATCGTGAACCACGCCATGCAGCTCCAGAAAGACCCGTCGGCGTGGCCGTTGAAGCTCGAATTCAAACGAGACCCTTCGTCAGGCGAGCAGTCTTCCGGTCGGCCACGACGATCGAGTTTCTTCCGCTCGTCGATTATTAATCCTGCGCAGGACGGGAACTTCAACGAGAAGCTGCAATACTTTCGCGGCTTTTTCGCGAACCGAATGCCGACAGGTGGAGCAGCACCGAAGATTAAGGAAAAGCCGCAGATGCCGTCGTCCGACACGGTGAACGAAATGTACCGCGATCTGCTGCTGAAACGCGGCGTGCCAGACGACGTGATGGACGAGTTAATACGAATTGAGCCGCTGGACACGAAATGGCATGTCGTGTGGTATGCGCAGCAGCATGAGAACGAAGAGCACAAGCAGTCGAGCAGTGCGGAAGCCGCGAAACTCGCAGAAAGCCTTGTCGAGCTGAAATGGGACAACAAAGGTCTGAAAGACTTGGAGGCGCTGCGGAACAAAATCTCGGTTGGCTCGACGGAGTGGCTCGAAGCGTTTCTTGCGAATTTCGGTCTCGATTACCTGACGATGAAGCTTCCAGACCCATCACCGTTTCCGATTGAGCAGAACAAATACGAGAAGGCAACGCGTATCTGTGAAGTGATTTTGCGAATTTTGCGCTCGCTGACGCACTTTACGGCTGGTGTGGAAGCGATTACGAACGTCCCGGGTCTCGTGAAGCGAATTGCGCTGTGCTTCCACACCGATAATGGCGATTTGAAGAAGTACACTCTCCAATTGCTCGGCATCGTGTGTTACAACAGTGCGGCGGGTCATCAAGCCGTAGTCCAAGCGTTTGATCATTACAAAGAGACAAAGGGTGAAAGCATTCGTTTCAGCTGTCTTCGTGATGCGTTAAAGTCGGCGCGGTACTCGTTGGTGTTCAAAGAAGATGTGCTGAGTTTTGTGAATATTATCGTGAACAAAGCCATTCGTCTGGAAGATCGTATGGCGATTCGCTCCGACTTCATGGCGCTGAATATGGCTGGGTACTTTGAAGAAATCCGTGCGAAGTCTTTGGCAGTGCAGCGAAAGAAGTACCCTCTCACAACTGATGCGTCACCAGAACCAACCCCAGAAACGTCCAAAGCTGTGAAAAGCTTTGCTCCGTCACCGCTGCTTCGAAGTGAAACCAGTCCCGCCGTGGCAGGTACATTCAAACTCGACGCAAGTAGAAATAATAGTCGGCTAAGGAGTCCTTCGCTTCAACCGTTTAGTCGTCCATTCAATGCCAGCAAAAGTGCGCCTTCATCGCCCGTGGATCGATCGGACTCGATGACAGCGTCTCCGACTACGCGTGCTCCTGATCGGTCGTCACTTCCACTCGAGAAAGAAGGAGGAGGCACGACGAGTATGAGTTACGGCGGCTCGATCATCAGCAGCACAGTTACCCAGCTTCGAAATCAGCTGGACAACGTGGAGAAGCAAATCGATGTGTTTGAACGCTTTATGGAAGAAGACCGGAAAGACACGATTTATGAGCAGACCGATCTGTCATCCATCGAGAGTGTTTTCAAGACATTGCTTCGCGATATTTCGAATGACACCGAGCTGAACGCTTGCCTGTTATCGATCTTGCAGCAATTGCTGTTCATTCCGTCGGATCGAGTGATTGGGAAGGAGATGTGGGCGCTTTGCGAACGTCTGATGAAGCAAGTGGGTCTACTTTCTCCAGTGGAGGAAGTGAAGAATTTCGAACTTGGCTACGAAGATCGGAAAGCGCTGTTGAAGATGAGAGACAGGTACACTGAGTTTTTGCAGAAATGCGCTGAGGAAGATCCGAGTTTCGAATACCACATTGGTCCGGTCATTCTTATCAAGAACAGAGTACCTGATCACGGAGACGATCTTTCGGAGGGCACTGTTGATGAGACGGATGAAGAAGATGCTCCGGATCATTTCATGGCTCAAGATCACCCTGACCTGATCAAGTACTTCAAGTTGCTGAAGATGGGCATGCCTATTCAGCATGTTCAGTTGAAAATGAAGAGTGAAGTGCAAGATTTCGATGTATCTATTCTTGAGACTCCGGAGAAGATTATCTACTTGTCGAAAGCGGGTACTGAAGAAGAGAAGAAGGGAATCCGTGCAGATGAACATGAAAAGTATGCCAAATTCTTTAAGCTGAAGAAAATGGGTATGCCACTACCTCACATCCAGCTGAAAATGTCAGCAGAAGGACTGGATGGCAACATCCTGGAAACTCCTGACTTGCTCCTGGACGAAGAAGGTAACGAGATCAAGAGTGAGGCTCCTGGATTTGCGGGGATCCCCGTGAAAGAGCACGAGAAGTTTGCCAAGTTTTTCAAGCTCATGAAGATGGGGATGCCGTTAGAGCACATCAAGCTGAAAGCATCGTCCGAAGGGCTGGATGGAGCTCTTTTAGAGACGCCAGACCAACTCTTGAACGAAGATGGAACTGTTTTTGTTGCTGGCAAGCAAGAAGGACCTGCAGGGATTCCTGTGAAGGAGCACGATAAGTTTACCAAGTTCTTCAAGTTGATGAAGATGGGTATGCCCCTTGAGCATATCAAGCTCAAAGCATCTTCTGAAGGGCTCGATGGAAATCTGCTCGATACCCCAGATGCATTGCTCAACGAAGATGGTACACCATTTTCGGGTGGCGGTAGTCCTGAAGTAAAGGGTGTTCCTGTCAAAGAGCACGAGAAGTTTGCGAAGTTTTTCAAGTTGCTAAAGATGGGGATGCCGATGGAGCATGTGAAACTGAAGGCTTCGGCTGAAGGTCTTGATGCGAATTTGCTGGAAACTCCCGACAAGTTGGTGGATGAAGACGGAAAAGAAGTATCGAGCGCTGCGGCAGAAGCACCAAAGGGAACTCCAGTGAAGGAGCATGAGAAATTCGCCAAATATTTCAAGCTTCTTAAGATGGGAATGCCAATGGAGCATGTGAAGTTAAAAGCGTCTGCCGATGGACTCGACGCGAACTTGCTCGAAACTCCAGACAAGCTGGTGGACGAAGAAGGAAAAGAAATTAAAGAGGCTGTGAAGGGCGTGCCAGTGAAGGAGCATGAGAAGTTTGCCAAGTTCTTCAAGCTCATCAAAATGGGCATGCCTATGGAGCATATCAAGCTGAAGGCATCGGCGGAGGGTCTGGATGCGAGTCTTCTCGAGAAACCGGACACTCTTGTCGATGAAGCGGGAAATGAGATTAAAGAAGCGGGGAAGATGATCAAGGCGTCCGAGCACCCGAGCTATGCCAAATATTACAAGCTGCTAAAGATGGGAATGCCTCGACCTCAGCTTGAGCTAAAAATGCAAGCGGAGGGACTAGATGTTAAGTTATTAGATACTCCAGATGCCATGATTCCTGAAAACGGACCAGCAGAAGCTTCCAATGCGCCGCCAAAGCCTGCGCTTCCACCACCGCCACCCAAGCCAAAACTCCGAAATTTGTATTGGGACACGGTGAAGAGCGAAAATGCGTCTGGAACGATCTGGGAGCAGTTCTCACAGGAAGAGGAGAAGCCAGACCCAAATCCAAATCCGCTCAAGGATTTGTTCAGTAAAAATGCACCGAAGAAGAATGCTGAGAAGGATGCCGTGCTGGATGAATATGTTGACAAACTGGCCGAGATCTTTGTGAACAAGCCGCCAGCGAAGGCCAAGGAAACAGAAGACACTAAAAAGGTGGTGAAACGACGAGCTCCGACTCGCGTCGCGCTTATCGATGTCAAACGTGCCAACAATATCGGTATCATGCTTGCACGATTCCGAATGCCGTATTTCAAGATCCGAGATGCGGTGTTGCTCGTCGACAAGGATATTTTGTCTTTGGAGAAAGTGTCGGCTATGATTCAGTTTGCTCCAGAAGAGGAAGAAATTCAAGCTGTGAAGAACTACGATGGAAACCCGAAAGTGTTAGGAGATGCAGAACAGTACTTTTTGGAGCTGCTTTGCGTCCCTCGACTACAAACGCGTCTGCAAGCCATCCACGCTACGTGGCAGTTTGACACGTACGTGGAAGAGCAGCAGAAGCTGATGGACTCCGTGAGCAGCGCGTGTCGAGAATTGCAGGAATGCGAGTCTTTGAAGCAGATATTTAAGGTCGTCTTGCAGCTCGGTAACGCGTTGAACGACGGCACCGCTCGTGGTGGCGCCAAGGGGTTCCGGCTGAATATTTTGCTGAAGCTGAACCAGGTGAAGGCAGCCGACAACTCGATTACGTTGCTGAACTACGTGGCGCAGATTCTGCGAGCCAAGAATCCAGCGATTCTTGAATTTGACAAGCTTCTGCCGTCGATTGAGAGCGCCAGCAGAGTGACGGTCCAAGTTCTGCGAGCTGGTGAGAGTGCCGTCCGCAAGGCTGCTGCGCTGATTGTGGACGAGTTGGAGGCCCACTCGAAGGTTCCAGAGTCTACGTTTCCTTCCCCACCGCACCTGGATGGTGAAGAACCTGTGGTCATTACGGATCGTTTCCAGGAAGAGGTGAAGCCTTTTGCGGACCGAGCAAAGAAGATCTCGGACGATATCGTGGTGCAGTTGGATCAGATGATGAAGAGTTTCGAAGAGACTGCGAGTTTCTACGGCGAAGATCCATCGAGTCCCGAATGCGGTCCTGATTCGTTCTTTTCGATTTTCTACTCGTTTGCCAAGCTACTGCAGTCTGCTGACCGTGACAATGAACGCAAGCGTATCGCTGAAGAGCGACGCATCCGACGCGACGAAGAAGCCAAGAAGCGCCTGGAGATGCTGAAGAAGAAGAAGCAAGCGAGTTCGTTTGCGTCGTTGAAAGCGGGCGATGTGGACGATATTGTGACGAAGATTCGCGCGAAACGTGCGGCTGAGAAACGTGCCGAGCTGCTCGAGAAACCGTTTGAGACGAGCAGCGAAACTAGTTCGCTGAGCGGCAGTATAGGACCGTCGTCGAGCAGCAACGGAGTGAGTCGAGCGAGTAGTAACCATCCACTGCGCCAGACCAATAGTTCGTCGGAAGCCGTGGAAGTAGCATAAGTTAGCGTTATAGCAAGAAAATGCAAACAAAGCATGGATGATGTGGAGGTTTTTTTAACGATTTTAGCTGCCGCACAACTCGTAGAGTGATAGATAGGCTGGCAGCAAAGCTCTGTTCACGCCACAAAGCACAGGAACAAACTCGATCGCCCCTTTTGTCTCGCGGTGCATCTCTTGCATTTCGAGATACAATTTTTCCACAGCTCGGTCCAACCCACCGATGTCATCAATCAAAAGTTGCATTAGCGCACCATTTATCGAACCATTTGCGAATGGTTCGAGACGTTCCTGTTGTTGATAGTCGGACGTGAGCTCAGCAGTCTGCACTTGGAACCGTCATTGTGGTGAACCAGCGAAGAAATCATTCACAGGACGGTAAATCGTCGCGGGTCAGATCACAATTATCCAGCGCTTTGGTGTTCACGAGAGCCCCCAACGCGTCACAAAACAGCATCTCTGTACTACCTGCTCTGTGGTCAAGCTCCAGGAGACTGTCAGCGCACAGAATCGCACACTCACACATATCACCAAGCTTGGCTCCAGTCATTTCGGCCAACTTGGTCAGCACTTGGGTGTATTATTTCTTGTTCTTCAGCCCTTTCATCCTTGAAAATCTGTCGATGCGCCACAATTGGATGGCGTCCGTCAGATATAACCCACCGACTCCCCCGCATCGATCTCCGCGAGGAAACTGCTTCCACAAGCACGCAGAACAGCGTCAGTGTGCTTCCACTTTCCGGCGGTGCACTGTTCTCGGTCATTTGCGCCAGCGTTGTCCCCATTCTTGCCCAAAGACTCGGCAGTCGGTTCCTTCCCATTTGATGCTGACGATGAGAGAATCGAACCACCTTACTAAATATAAGGTGGGCCACACTGTTTTGACTCCAAACTTCAATGTCGAACATGACGGTTGGCGCGCGAGAATGCAGAATGACAAGGAACGAGAATGCGGCATGGACCATGCTGCTGCTTCTGTATCAACGCGCGTTCATTGCGCGGTCCGCGCTGAAGAAGAGAAAAAGACGTTGAGCAGCTCACATGTGTCTGTTTCTGTGTTCGGGGGACCCCGTGGAGGGCGATGTGCGCAAGGATCGCGACAACACCTACGCCGTCGGCATGATGGATGCGGCAGGTGCCGACCCGCTGTGTACGTATTTGATGGCATAGCTGCATCGCAATGGCGTTGTTGTATCTGAACTTCATGGTATTTTATTGTTTCTACAGGCTGTATTAGCTCGTGTTTGTGTCCGTGCTGCGCGCAGATCTACATTCGACGCAAGGCGCTGCGCTATGACATGCGGAACTACGCCTGCTGCCAAGGCTACATGGACGGCTTCGTGCCATGTTTGTATGCGGGCCAATGTGGCGAGCAATCGTGCCCAAACCTGTGCCTTTGCGTTGAGGCAAGAGCCGCCTCATCCGCATTGTTCTGCTGGTTTGAGCGGGATGCACTGATTTCAGTCAATATGACGTGATTGATGCAGGCGTTTGCATGCAACGGCTGCGCCGTGTCGTCCACGCGGATGATGATCATGGATCGCTACAACCTGCGACCGGACGGATGGGACAACCGCATCATTGTGCGTACCATGCATTTTCTACTTGGACAGCTTCGTGTTGAAGCCAAACTAACGAAGAGCTCTTTTGCTTTGACTTGGTGACGCTAGCGCTTCAATAACTGCATCCAAATCGCGAGCATCATCTGCACGTGCTTGGGGATCTGCATCCCAGGCGCGCAAGATTGCGCCGACACTATGCGCTGCATCGCGCAATGCACGTACTTGGTGACGGAAGGCTGCATGACGGTATGGACACCACATAAATGCATCTGTTGCTGTCTTGAACCTCACTCTTGTCTGTGTCCATTGGGTGAATATGCTGCACACATAGACGCAAATCAACGTGGAGCTCAATAAGCGCGAATACTTTGGTGCGCCTGTGGATGAGTACATGGAGCGCGTCTAAGCCTGTGATGCCATTGTGTTGCCCAAAGGATAATCAACTCGTTTCCATTTTGATGTTGATGATGGCTGGCTGGCTGGAGTTTGTGTGTGTGTGTGTGTGTGTTTATTTTCTCTTGCTTTCCTTGAACATTCGCAGGCGTTTATTATAGAGAAGAACAAAAGAATAAAATAAAAAAAGACATGCACTAAGTGGTTTATCCGGATACTGTACAGACGACAAGGCGGCACATGTTTTTTTGCGACATTATTGTCGGCACTGGCGAGTGAGAGTGCGATATGCGCGGTGGGTGCAACCATTCGCTCATTTCCGCATTTGCCGACTTGGGAAGAAGACAAGAGAAGAAGCGAAGCGATGTGCCTGTGTTTCTGCTCGGGCGACCCTGTCGAAGGCGATGTGCGCAAGGACTTCAGCAACGACTTTGCCATCGGCATGATGGACGCGCCGGCTGCCGATCCGCTCTGTAAGCACCATAATGCTACCATTTTTCTATAGCATGTGTATTTCTCACGCAATGAACTGTACGCTGTACAGGCTGCCTCGGATCGTGCTTTTGCCCGTGCTGTGCGCAGATCTATATTCGGCGCAAGGCGCTGCATGGCGACATGACCAGGTACACGTGCTGCCAAGGCTACATGGACGGCATCGTGCCTTGCTTCAAGTCGGGCCAGTGCGGCGAGTCGACGTTCCCGAACTTGTGCCTCTGCATGGAGTCGTTCTGCTGCAACGGCTGCGCCGTGTCGTCGACGCGCATGCTGGTGATGGATCGCCACAACCTGCGCTCGGACAAGTGGGACAATCGCATCATCGTGCGTATACTATCTTTTGCTCTTGTCCATTGCCGCACAAGAGATAATAACCGCTTTGTGCTTTTCGATAATAGCGGTGCAACAACTGCATCCAACTCCTCAGCGTCATCTGCAGCTGCTTGAGCATTTGCATCCCAGAGATGAACGACTGCGCGGACGCCATGAGCTGCATTGCGCAATGCACGTACGCCGCTACACAAGGTTGCATGACGGTGAGAAGAATGAAAAACGAAAGCGGTGGTGCTCATACTTGTTGTGAATACTGAAGTCTCTCACTGTTGTGATAGGCTCAAATCAACGTGGAGCTCAACAAGCGCGAGTACTTTGACGCGCCGGTGAACGAGGCCATGGAGCGCGTCTAAGGGAACGAGGTTCCTTTTCACATGTGTGTGTGTTGACACTGCTGACTTCTGCCCATCCACTGCTTCCTCCACCACCAGCGTAATCACGTGCATGTGTGAAAAATGCAGAAAGTCGCAAAAGTGTTTGCCCCAGTTTGCCCCGTGTTGTCCCATTGCAAGATGTGGAAAGTCATGTAGGTTTTGCCCGTTCTATCCCGCTTGATCCACTCGCTTCGTCTTCGTTCCGCCGTTCGCTCCTCACATCGTTGGCCATTCGACGGAAAGCTTGGAGCTATTGTGTACCCACTTCGTTTGTGTCTCATTTGGATCATAGAGTGCGAAGGTTCGTGCTTTTGCCATTTCCACTGTGTCGGCACTTTTCACGACTCGCAGCGAATTTATGTTTTGTGGACAATGCAACGTCATGCCTCGTGTCACTGGCACCTCTTACTGATAAAGCTAGCAAGTCCCACGATTCTGTCGACGTCGAGTAGGCTTCTGGGATCGGAACGGTCCAGGCACACTCAGCACTAGTCTTCCATGTAGGATGGTGCCATTGCATCTTTAGGCGTCAAGGTGCAGGTAATAAGGCTACTGTCCAACCACCTTCATGAGAAATTTACCAAGAGGGACGCTTTATAACCTCGACAAGTGTTGCTTTCAGCAACGTGTGGAATCATCTCACGCTCGCACAATTTTGTTGGAGGAAGGGTCCACCAAAAAGACGCGGGACAAATCGGGGCAACGATGACACTCTCGGCAAGTTTTGGTAGGTGAACCCAGATGTCGCCCTTCCCTTTGACCCATTTCCTCCCACATCATCTCGAATTGACCCACCCATTCTTCTCTTTCCCAATTATCCCATGCTCCCTCGAGCCTCGAGTACACCGACCATCTCTTTATCCGTCAGTTCGAACACCTCACATTTGTGCATATAAGAGCAATGCAATAAAACCTCGACTTTGGGTCCTTGGGTGGAAACACACAATGGCGCTTACCCCCATTCTAATTGGATCGTCGCGAGCGCAATAGGACAGATAGGCAACATGGCGGACGGCGACGCGAACGCGAATGGCGCGACGGCCACGGCGCAGGGCCGAGTGACGGGCCTCATCGTGCCGCCGCCGGACATCCGCGCCGTGGTGGACAAGACGGCGCAGTTCGTGGCGCGCAACGGTCGCAGCTTCGAGCGCAAGATCGCCGGCGAGACGGTCTCGGCCAAGTTCTCGTTCCTGAAGTCGTCGGACCCGTACCACGCGTACTACGAGCACAAGGTGAGCGAGTGGATCGAGCAGAACTCGCAGGAGGCAGAGAAGCCTGCAGCAGCGCAGGTAGAAGCACAGGCAGCAGAGCCAGAGGCGCCAGCAGCGGCAGCTAGTGCTCCAGAGGCGCCAGCGGCAGCAGAAACAGCAGCTGACGAACCCGCTGCAGACGCCAATGCGTCAGTCGTCGTGGAGAAGAAAGCGGTGGAGACGGTGACGGCGAAGGTCGCGAAGAAGCTGAAAGATAAGGCGCTGACGCCTCCCGAGCCGGAGAAATTCAAGATCAAACACCCGCAGCTCAGCGCGCTGGACCAGGAAATCATGTACCTGACGGCACAGTACACGGCATTGAGCGGGAAAACGTTTCTGGCGGGACTCGCGACGCGTGAGCAGCGGAACCCGCAGTTCGATTTCCTGAAGCCCACGCACGCACTCTTTGCGTACTTCACGGCGCTTGTGGAGAGCTACACGCAGGTGCTCGCGCCGACGAGGCAGAACGACGAGCAGCAGCAGCAGATGAAGCGGATAGAAGAAGGCATGGACCGAATGAAGGTGCTCGACCGGTGCGTGCACAACCTCGAGTGGGTGCGCACGGAGCAGGAGCGCAAGGACGCGGAGGCCGCCGAGAGCGACGCCGAGCGGCTCGCGCTCGCGCAGATCGACTGGCACGACTTTGTGGTGGTCGAGACGATCACGCTCGATGACGCCGAGGAAGAGGAAGCCGCGGCGGCAGCAGCAGCAGCAGCTCAGGTTGAGGCCGACAAGGGATCGGATGACGACATGGACATGGACGAGGATTCCGACAACGACGATGCCGATGCCGCGAAGCCAGAGATCAAGGTCGTCGAGGATTACGTGCCGCTTGCGTCGTCATCGACTGCCGCGACCTCGCAGCCGCTTCTGACGGTCGATGGTAAAACCGTGAGTTCGGCCGAAGCCAACGAGCACATGCGCATCCTGCTCATGAATCCGAAATGGCGGGAGGAAACGCAGCGTCATCTAGAAAAGCAAAAGGAGAGCTCCTACGCTGCAGGCACTGCGATCGCCGACTCGCTTCGACGGTTCGCGACGAAAAGAGCGGATATTTTTGCGTCATCAGCGGAAGAAGAAGCACGGTTGCTGCAGGCGACGTCGACGCCTGCGCCAGGCGCTGCCGCATTTGTTCCTCAGCAGGACGAAATGGACGACGACGGAGACGATGATGAACAGCAGCAGCAACAACCTGGACCGTCTGCAGCACCTGGAGCACCTGGAGCAGCTCCTGGTCCGTTCGGTCAGCCTCCAGCACAGTTCCAGGCGACAGGATACCCAGGCGCTCCAATGCAACATGGTCTCCCGCCTGGAGTTGGTCCTGGGATGGCGGGTCCACCAGGTACGATGGGACCTCCAGGGATGATGATGGGTGCTCCAGGTATGCGCGGACCTCCTGGAGTCGGTGGTCCTCCAGGTGTAGCACGACCTCCTCCAGGTGTGATGATGATGATGGGACCACCAGGAGTGAACGGCATGCCTCCTGGACTCTCTGGTCCGCCTGGCGTCCCTCCTGGTGTTTCTGGTCCTCCAGGTGTCTCCATGCCGGGTCCTCCTGGAGCTCCAGGCACTGCTCCAGGTACATCAGCTCCGCAATCTACGGACGACTCGGAGCCTGCAGCTAAGCGACAACGTACCGACACGACGCCGACGTTACTCCCAGAAGCCGAATTTGCAGCACTGCATCCGGTACGAACTGATCTAGCTTTTGTGTGTGTTGTGTTTATGTTATGCTAATGCTTTGCGACTTTGCTACGGAATAAACAGGGAACAGTGCGATTAGTGATCAATGTGCCCCAGGAGCCCGAACATTCGCAGTGGAAGCTCGAGGGACAGACGCTGAGTATCGAAGTGGACATCAAGGACAACATCCGCACAGTAAAGGAAAAGATCATGGTACGCAGACCTGTGCACCTGACGGTAGCTTTCATAGACAAAGGCTTGCATTCATTGTTTATGGCTAACCTACATTTCTGTGTTTTACGCAGAGCGAGCTCAACGGCATGCCAGTCAACAAGCAGCAGCTCAAGATCCCCGTGGGCTTCTTGAAGGACACGCTCACGTGCGCGCACTACAACTTTGTCAACGGGACGCCACTGGAGCTGAGTGTGCGCCAGCGTGGCGGACGACGCTAAGTATACGATACACAATCGCAAAGGGTACGCTACAGCGCAACACTATAAACAAATACAACCATGCAAGTCCAGGTAACTCTTTCTCTCTCTGTTTGTCTTACACTTGAATGCCGTTGGTTTATCCACTTGGGCAGCCAGCCTACTTTGCACCGGCAGCCTCGAGCTTCTCCTCCTTGGCGTCGATCTCCTCGGCGCACTTGACCATGTACTGGAGCTCCACGGCGTGCTTCTTGGTCGCGTCCAGATCCTGCTGCTTGTCGTAGACCTGCCCGAGTTTGGCGATGATCGCGTCGATCTGCTCCGAGATCTGCTTGCGCAGCGTGTTGAGCGCCTCGATCGTCTCTGCCTCGTCGATCTCCTCTCTGTCAACAAAATAACAATTACCCCAAGAATGCGTCAACCAAATGCGAACTTTGAGATTGCATAAAGCGAGGCGAACGTACCTGATCTCCATGGTCTGCATGAGCAATTGCGGGTCGACGGCCGTGCTCGCAGATTCGCCAAGCGCATCAATGCCATGCAACGCCAGCTACACACACATGCAAACATACACACAGACGTCATTTAGCAGGCTACAATAAAGAAACGGAATGGCTTTGCGCAGGTGTTGTTACCAGGTACTTGACGCGCGTGTTGGGTGTCTTGAGCATGTTGTAGGCGTCGTTGATCACAGCAGCATTCACGGCCGACAACTCTCTCTCAAACTCGGATTTGGAGCCGTAGAGGTCTGGGTGCAGACGCTTCTGCAGGTTCCAGTACGTTTGCTCGATCTTGCGCTGCTCCAGCGTAAAGTTTTTGGGACTATGAACAAACCGCATTAACAAGCATACACGCGACGGTCAGACAGCGAAATACAAGCACATATATAAACGAGCCAAGTCGTACATTTTGAACATCTCAAAGTAGTCGCAGTGGTTGTCTTTGTTCAGTGGCTGGATCGTACCGCAGCTCTTGCAGAAAAACGAGCAGCAGTCGGTCGCATGGTGGCAATTCCAGCAGTCCTCTGGCAAACACACTTGCTTAGCTCTTGCTTTACTCACATACACTCTTTGCAATAAATACAACCGCGCGCATGCAGGGCGCTACGTACTTCCTTTGTGCGCGGCCTGCGCCATGTGCCGCACGCCGTGGATGCGGCCGCGCGTCGCCTGCTGCGCGTGCACGAGGAGCGCTCTCCGCAGCATCTTCGTTTATTTCGTGCTTCGCGCTTGTTCACTGGCGAAATGGTCCCGTCAACGTGAAACGCCATCATTGTCGCAATGATTACCTTCGTGCAACATTGTTCAGAGCAGAATGGTGGTCATTTGTGCATGGCATGCGCCTTTTTTAGAGTAAGGTACTCGCTTGATACCGGTAGACGACTGCAAACATCAAGTATAATATACCGGCGACTAGCGGTATATTCACACCACTGAAACAATAGAAGACAGTGAACTCGGTTGAATGCCGATGCCAAATCATATCATTATTGTTACTGTTCACGTTGCAGCTTTTCGTGAAGGAGATTTTCTGATTATCGTCACTCAGGACCATTTTGTCATCCGCTGGAGCGCCAACGCGACTGCTTCACTGGCTGCACCTTTGGACGCGACAACTGGATCGTCTTGAGCTTCTCAGCAAGCTCGTCCTCCGAAATGTCTTCTGTCTGCGGATCTTTTGCATCTGATGGATTCACGCCAGCCACTGCACCTCTGTTCTCTGTCTCTGGTGCCGTCGCAATTGCTGATACTGGTGGTGGTAATGGCAGTGGTGCTAATGCATTTGCTGACAATGGAGCAGGAACGACGAGCGCTCCAGGCGGACTGGGAAGTGGGTCCAGGCTGTAATTGTGATACGCTTCAGGAGAGATTTCCTGTGCGTCGCTGTAATCCGTCTCGGCAGCAGGCGCGGCTGGGAGCTCCTTCAAGGTGTACTTGTTTAGTTCTTTCTCCACCATGGTCTTGAAGATCTATATACATCATGACCGCGATAAGACGGAGCTCTTCGAATTCAACACGAGGGACTGCATAGAAAAAGTACCGACCTGCTCCGTTTTCGCGTCCAGTGCTGCACGATCCACCTCTTCGGCGATAACGAAATCCGTGGCTTCAGCATTCTTTGCGTAAAAGCCGTTCATGACCTGACGCACCATTTCCAATTCACCATTGAGCATTGTGTCACGCTCGCTCTCGTACTTTGCAAACACGCGGTAGAGATCCAATGTGACCGCTTGCAACATCTCGCGGGATTTTTGCAGCTTGAACTCGTTGCGCTCAATGCGTTGAGAGCTGCTCGCAGGAGCGGCTCGCTCTTTGAGCTTGCTGAGCTTCTTCTTGTAGCAGTCGAAATCGAGTTTTACGCGCTTCCGGTGGTCAATTTGCGATTTCACTGACTTCATGGCGTTGATGTGAATGTCTAGGAAACGAAGCGCGCCAGAGGACTTCATCCTGCGAAGAAGACATTACGAGTATTCAAGTTTCGATCCAACGGTAAACAACGAGAGCGTCACTGCACCGCATTAAAGAAATGGCTCTTCGCTTCCTTGGTCTCGTTGATCGCGCACATTGCGTGGCGGAATTTCTCTGCATCAGCTCCTCTGCCGACAGCGTCGACACTCACAACACACCACACATCGGCACCGAGACTCGCACACGCCGAGCAGTACAGCGGGAGCGCAGTGATCCGATAATGCTCCAGGCTTTTCCGAATATCGAGCAGTTTCTGAAGCAGACCCAAAAAGCTCTGCTCATACTGCTCGTAGTCGTCGTCAGGAGATGCCAGATTCTTCTTGTCACCATTGCATTTTAAGCAAAAACAAAAAACAAATCAGCATTTTTCACCCAGGCAAGATACCCACCTGCCAACAACGCCAGGACTTTTCCATTACCTTTCCAAAACTGCTCAGCAACTGATATTGCAGCTTGCGTTTCTGCATCTGCCAGCTCAGGCGCTTGTTTTTGAGCGTCCCACTCGAGCGCTTCTCGTCCTTCATGTCGGTCCGCGCGAATGGCTACACTCAATATCGGGGTCTTGGTGTCAATTGCACTCCAGGTGGAGCTTCTTCGGGGTCAACCAGTCTGTGTCTTGGCGCGCTCTGCTTGCTGCCATTGCCCACAAGCTCCTGGTGCTGCTGCTGCATGACCTCCTCATAAGTATTCATAGGCTCCGAGACAAGAAGATAAGACTGACTCGCAAAAAAAGGCAAGATACTTTTTCGACCAGCACTCTTCCTTTCCATAGCTTAATACCCTGTTGTATATGATCACATGTTTGCATGATGCATCTGACTCCAAACCCTCTCGTATTTGATCTCACCGTCAAACCATTTGTACCGCACAAAAAAACAAAGCGAAAAGAAAAAAATGACTTGGCGTTTGTATGCGAGCAGCTCAAACAGGGCGGTCAAAAAGGCAAGAAGCAACCAAGACGGGGAAGGATGGCGGACGTCGCGAGCCCCAAGCGCGACGCGGACGCCGCCAACGGCGCTGCTGCTGCGGTGGCTCCCCCGTCTATCGTCACTACTGCGGCTGCACCCGTGACCGCGATGGAGGACGCACCGGAGAAGGCGACGCCGAACGGCGCGCGCGGTCGCAAGCGCGCTGCCGCTCCTCAACAGCAGCAGAAGGGCTCGTTCTCTCCCGGCGGCCATTACGCGGACCCGATGTCACCCATCGCGTCCACGCCGCTCAAGCGGCAGCACGTGAACACTACGGCGGAGAAGAGCAAGTCGGCGAGACCCACACCCCAGGGTGTGTCGGCGGGGAAGAAGCAGAAGAAGCAGCAGCGAAATGACACCAGCGGGAACGTGGTGACTGGAAATGCGAAGGCAGAGGATGATGGTTTCTTGTCGCCACGGAAGCTCGTGAGTGAATATGACGCGACAGACGACAAAAATACGTACGTATCGACACCATTTATGCATGGAGAGCTACGCAGAACGACTGATTTGCTGGTTCTTCTGTGGAAGCAGAGATAGGACTAGGAAACAGGAACAGAGCGACGCCGACATGCCGAGTGAAGACGATCCGACGGGCGTGATGTTCTCCCCGATGCTCAGGCCACCACGTGCGGTCAGAACCACGTCGTCCTCTTCGTCTCCGTCGACTGCCACGCCCGACGCGTCGTTCCTGTCCTCAAGCTCCACGTGCTCGGAGAAGAACGACGACGAAGAGGACGCAGTAGTGGCAACTGCTACTGCTACTGCTACTGAACATACCGAGGCGGAAGACGATGAAGACGCGTATTCGTACACTGCTGGCTCGGAATCCGGGAGCGACGCGTCGGCCACCGAACAGGAATTCAATCCGTGAGTGTGGCAGTATATTTGTACCTTGCTTGCCCTGAAGCGCTCTTGTCTTGAACGCTTTGCTGTTGCTTGACGTCAGGTTTTACTTTATGAAGACGCTACCGAAGTACGAGCACGTGGTCATTGGTCCACGGCCAGTTGTTCTTCCAGCGAAATCGGCTCATGCCCCCAAGATCTCTCTGGTACGTTCGTCTCTAGCTGGTGCCTGCCATGTATCTGGAAATGGCTTCAACATATAAACTTTATCCTGTTTTTATATGTTTTCTTGTATTGCAGGTGTTAGATTTGGACGAGACGCTTGTCCACTGTAGCGTAGACGATGTGGAGAATCCGCACTTGCAATTTCCGGTAATACGGTTGTTGCCTTCATGATGCTACCGCGCAATTCGTAATATTCATTCTCTCTATGTGAGCAGGTCAATTTCAATGGTGTCGAGTACACTGTGAAGGTCAAGAAACGTCCGCACATGGAGTATTTCCTCAAGCGCGTCTCGCAGCTTTTCGAAGTCGTCGTGTTCACGGCCTCGCATCGCGCGTACGCCGAGACGCTGCTCAATCTGATCGATCCGCACCGAAATCTCATCAAGTAAGTCTAAGATACACGGAAGACTTTGCTTTTTGCAAAATGTGCGGCTGACGGACGACAATCGTCTCTCTATCTCTAGGTATCGGCTGTATCGGGAAGATTGTTTGGACGTGTATGGGAACTATCTGAAAGATCTGACTGTCCTCGGACGCAACTTGTCCAAGGTGCTCTTGGTAGACAATTCTCCTCATGCGTTTGGCTACCAAGTGAGTTCGTCTATGTGTGAATTTGGTCATGAATGGCGTCCAAATATCACGTTAACCTCTTGTTTTGTATTTGTGTTTCGTGACAGGTCAGCAATGGCATTCCGATTGAAACGTGGTACGACGACGAAGCCGACGACGAGCTCCTGAACTTGCTGCCGTTCCTCGAGAGTCTGGTCGACGTCGACGACGTTCGGCCGATCGTCGAGAAGCAGTTCCAGATCCAGAAACTCATTGACGCCACGCCCGACGACATCATCTAAATGGCCTTCAGAGCCAAGTTCTCCCGCATTATTGCTTGCCGCCCCCCTCCATCACCGTCGCGTTATTTTTCCCCTCTATTGAAGCGCAATCTCCTCGCAGTTTGTGTTTCTTTCCTTCGTTTATGTATTGATTTTTTTCCACGCAAGTCGATTTGATTTATCATATCCTCCCAATATCCGAGTTTTGTACACAGGCACTCACAAGAAACGAGACTACCTTCAAGTCATACCTGAATCACGGCTTCCTGCCGTTCGCTTGGAGTTTCTAGTGCGGCAGCATCGACTGAGAGATGGTCACGACTAGGCGGACGACGCTCACGCTCACGCTTTGCGATGAATGTCGCAACGACTCGCGCGGCCGCTTCATCCGTCAATTCGCGTACTTGATCAACCACAAGAACAGAGGTATGAGCAGCGAGTCGAGCTTCATTCAAATGCAAGAAAAGCGTCATCTCTTCAAACGCTTGGATCTCATCGCGAATCGATTTCCGCCACGGCAGTTGACTTTGGACACCAAAGCAGCAACGTACGCAAGTGTGGAAGCCTTCAGGCTGAGTTGCATTGGCACGAAGATACGGAGACATGGTAGACGCTGGATGACCAAGAACCGCCTGGGCGAGCAGCGCGAGCGTTGGGTAATCGAACGCCTTCCGCTGCCAATACGGCAGCACTTTGTCAAACGGGACGTCACAGAACGCCACGGACTCGTTCTGCAGATACCGTTCGATCTCTCGGCTGATCACCAGGTCAGCCGCCGGCCAGTCACTCCCGTAGCCATTCACATCACCAGAGCCATCACCAGCACTAGCAATGCCATCCGGCAGCATCGGCGTGGAGACTACTTCGAGGTACCCGAGACGAGAGAGCTCCTGCGCTTGGCGAGTCAGCTTCTCCTGGCGCGCGAGCTTTTGTCTTTTCAAGGACGGTTGGCTGCCACTGTGGTCTTCGTCATCGTCTCCTTCGGATGCGCCTCCAGGACTTCCACTTGGTGGTGATGTCAGCCTCGCCTTCCATTGGAGTGCTTCGCGTGCATATTTCTTGATCTGCGCGTGAATCAGTAGCTTCGTATCCAGTGAATCCTCACCTGGTGCATTGATAGAAAATTGCTGCTGGTCTAGCAAGCCAAGCTGACGGAAGCACGGATGGAAAAACACGCACATGATCGCCAACAACGACGACGATGAAGGACTCGCTTTCTCTCGGATAGCAGCAGCCCAGTGGGTCGCAAGCTCCTCGTGTAACTTCCTGGCAAACTCCGTCAATGTGGCATGGTCCATCGCTGCAACGCGCTCCTCTGAGGCATGTCCGTCCGAATTGGTGGCCATGGTGACCTGCAATGGCGTGGCTGGATTGAAGGTCGCTTGCTGCAGTGCAAACATGCGAAGGATCACCTCGGTGCAAGTAGGACTACTATTTCCTCCGCTCTCCGTGCCGGATTCGTCTTCAAGCTCGCTAAAAAAGCGTCCAAGAGGCTGCAAAATGGACACGCACTCCATGATTCCGTGCTCTGTGAAGTCTCGCACGAGCCGTGGCGGGAGCGAGCCATGGTCGCTGCTTGCTTGCGTGAGGAAGAACAGACGACACGCCTCCCATTTGCTTCCAACACGCTGGAGAACGTTTGTAAATGATCGCCAGAAGGAGCTCGTGCGCTGACGAGCAGCATTGACTTGAAGCACACATTGAACGTCAGCCTCGACTCCCTGGAAGAGATCTGCAAAGTCCGCATCTAAAGCGCATGCAGCAAACTCTTGCAGCGCGGTAACCAGCTGCAGCAGATGCGAGTCGCTTGACGAGGAATACGCCTCGTCGATCGCGGCATGACATGCAATCAGGCACGTACTTTCAATACGATGGCCAAGGTCTGCCGCAATGATGTGCGTCAACGTCGACGTTACAGCACCACAAGCCGACTTGTCGGCGACAAAGGACTGGATGTGGTGCTTGCTGAGGTGGAGTCTCTCAAGCACACATCGAATCCATCGCTTCACACTTTCGCAATATGCAGCTGTGAGCTTCTCAGTGTCCTTATCCTCGCCGTTCTTTCTTGGGACCACAAAGCGCTTGACATCCAGCGTCAGGTGTTCGTGGTCAAACGCAGACGAAATGAACGACACGTGAAGCGCCAGGAACGACTCTTGCGTCTCTGCTTCTCGTTTTCCAACCGAAGATCTCGCCCGACACACGGGAATTTCCTCTAGGATGAGATGGAAAATCGGAATCGCCGCCAGCGGCAGCTCTCGCGCGATCTTCTCCATCAGATGAGACTGCGCGCTATCGAAGAACTCCGCCAAGTGATGCTGGATCCGTTTTTCACTCAGCGGCATTGAAGTTCGTGATTGCAGTGGCGATCGCGCAAGTCGTTGCAGCCGGTCGTCATTAACGAGCAGCGCAATCGGGAGTAAGTTGCGCACCACTGTCGCCATCGTCCACTCCAGCGCTCGCGCTCGATCCGACACTTGTAGCTGCTGCTGATCCTGTCGAGGAGACTCCACAGCAGACGCTGCATGGAGTGCCGCTGCGTTCTGAACATCCACTGCTTTAACTGAAGTCACCGCAATATCTTCACTCGGAAGTTGGGGCTCCACCACTTGGCCCACTGTCGTCGTCATCGCTGCATCCGTCGCCACGGGCTGCAACCCAAGCAGGATCGACACCTGCTTTGGCTGTGGCGGCGCTTGGCCTCTCGCCTTGCGGTTCGCGTGCACGGTCTTGGGCGAGATGAGCTGGTGGAAGACCTGCAGGTGGCGCGTGCAGCCGGAGATGTTGGCGGCCGTGCTGATGATCGTCCTGTTGGCACGGCACTGCGGTGACGCGAGGCAGAACCAGTGCGACTTGCCCGTGGCGAGGCACTGCACGCGGCGTCCGAAAAAGTAGATGAGCGAGCGCTGCAGGTTGTTCTTCGTGGGGATCGGGAAGTCGGCGAAGCCCGCGGGCGGCACGAACGCCGCGACGGCGGCTGCCACGACCGGCGGCACATCCGCCGCGCTCTCGTAAGGTGATGATGACGGTGATGCAGATGCAGACGCAGGGCGTCGTGCTGGGTCGCGCGGCGTCATGATGGGGAGGAAGCGTCTCAACCCACTTCGATGGAAGAGGGAGGGGGTACTATTAAACATTATGGAACTTGAAGAATAAACCTTGCGAGGTTTTTGGACTGGTTTTGGTGGTGCTGTGAGGTTTTAGGCAGTCAAGAAGGTCATATCATGGTGTTCAAGTATAGAACAAGCCCATTTCAAGTCAAAGGATACACTTCATTAAATCGGTTCCGAGTGTTCAAATGTTAAATATGGGAAAGTATCGACTTGGTGCGTATAAAGGTGATGTTGCACATTCACTCTGGGCTGCATGCGTGCATGCATGCATGCAGGTATGAGGAAGATGGGTTCGACCGTTTGTTGCATGAATGCAGAAGCGGAGAAAGAGGGAAAGAACGCGGTCATTTGCGCATTTAACAGCAGACGCGCACAGCAGATACACACAGAGAGCACGATGGCAGTGGACGACTGCACCAGCAAGGACGAGCTCCTGCGCGTGTTCCCTCAGTACGGATACGGCAAAGACGATGCGCACAAGGAGCAACTGGCGATCGATTGCATGCGCGCGCAGGAGTTTGCGCACATGGAAGGTATGTGCGTTTTGTATAGGTTCTCTATTGCATGCTTGATGCAGTCACTCCCATGTGCTTGTGCTGATTGTATAGGGAGTGTGTACTTGGATCATGCGGGTGCGACGATGTATTCGTCGGCGCAGTTGCAGCGCGTGTTTGCGGAACTGAGCTCTGGTCTCTACGGCAATCCACACAGCACACCCACGATGGCGAGAGACGTGGAGAACGTGAAGCGCCGTGTGTTGCGCCTCTTCTCGGCAAGGGAGGACGAGTACGAGCTGATCTTCACGTCAGGCGCCACGGCGGCGCTCAAGCTCGTGGGCGAGTGCTTCCCGTGGCAGAAGGGGAGTCGATTCGCGTACTCGATGGACTCGCATACGAGTGCGCTGGGCATCCGCGGGTATGCGGCCAAGCACGGCGCTGATACTGTTTGCATCCCCCTGGACGAGATGCAGTGCATGGAAGAAGATCGAAGCGAAAGCAACGACGCTGAGGTCAGCACATCAACAGAAGGAGAAGCGATGCAGAGCAATATGCCGTTAAATCTGTTTGCGTTCCCAGCAGAGTGCAACTTCAGCGGCTTGTGCCATCCGCTTTCGCTTGTGGATAGGGTCCGAAAGGGACAACTAAACAAGCAGCGATCTAGAGAAGCATCAGAGGCACAAGGATCCAGGTGGCTTGTGCTCGTGGACGCTGCAAAATATGTCTCGACGCACAAGTTGGATCTCTCGAACCACAAGCCGGACTTTGTCGTGTGCTCGTTCTACAAGATGTTCGGCTACCCGACGGGTCTCGGCGCTTTGTTGGTGCAGAAAACCGTGCTGCCGTTGCTTCAGAAGGTGTACTACGGAGGTGGCACGGTGCAAAGCATCCTGGCGGCGCAGCATATCGTGAATCCGAAAGGAGGCATCGAGGCTGGCGCTGGGTTCGCCGACGGCACGCAATCGTTTCTCTCGATCCTGTCGCTGCGCCATGGACTGGATCAACTTGAGCGATTGGGAATGGCGAACATCGAGCAACACACGGCAGCACTCACCAACCTTCTCTTCACCAAATTAACCGCGATGAAACACTGGAACAACCGTCCAGTGTGCAAAATCTATGGGAATCACCATAGAAAGTCATTGCAAGGCTCCATCGTGACGTGCAACTTTCTGCGGCCGGACGGCAGCTACGTCGGGTACTCGGAGGTCAGTAAGCTCGCTGCGATCCACAATATCCAGCTACGAACAGGCTGCTTCTGTAATCCAGGCGCGTGTCAATCGTACCTGCAATTGCGGGATGCCGACGTGCTCGCGGGGATCGAAGCTGGCCACGTGTGTGGCGACGACATGGATCTCGTGAATGGACTACCCACGGGCGCTGTGCGGATCTCTATCGGGTACATGACCACGTTCGAAGACATTGTCGCATTCACGGATTTCGTGACCAAGTACTTTGTGAGCACCATGGAACCCGTCAAGCAAATGCCCGCTACCAATATAGTGACAAAAGAACCGAGAGAGGGCGTGTACCTGCGCAAGATCACGTTGTTTCCGATCAAATCTTGCGGTGGAATGGTCGTTGATGCATGGCCGGTGGGCTCGCGCGGGCTCCTGTTCGATCGCGAGTGGGCGATCATGGACGTCGCGACCAACAAGGCGTTCTCGCTCAAGGAGCTACCAGAACTGTGTCACATTCACCCTGTGGTCGATTTGAAGCACCAAACACTGACAATCACGTTTCAAAAAGCGGACGGCAACTCGGACGATTCGGATACGTTTGCACTGCCACTGCATGCGGATATCGCAAGCTCGAACAGAAACAAAGATGCTGATACGTCGCGGGACCTGCAAGTGTGTACAGACGCCTGCAAGGGGCGTGATGTCGGTGGCGAGGTGTCGCAGTGGCTGAGTGCGCGGCTGCAGCGGCAATGCGCACTCGTCCGCGTCGCTGCAAACCACCTCCGCGATTCCCAAGCGTCTTCAAAATCCACACGGCGTAATGCGCAGCGCAGCGATAGCTCTCCAACCAGCGAAGACGCTGTGACAACAGAGTCTAAAGCGAAGATTGGCTTTGCGAATCAGGCGCAGTACCTGTTGATCTCGAGTGCGAGCATCGCGAACTTCAACATTGCCCTGCGTGCGGTCGACGCCACGCTCGACGTGAACGAAGACGCGTTCCGTGCGAATTTCATCGTCGACGGCTGCGCGGCCTTCGAGGAAGACACGTGGATGCGATTGCGCATCGAGCGCAATATCGACGGCGACAGCAATTGTGATGAAGATGGTGTGACATTCGACGTGTCAGGCGCGTGCAGCCGCTGCGCCATGATCAACATCGACCCGAAGACCGGCGCATTCCACCGCGCGCCGCTGCAGGCGCTCTCCAAGTACCGGCGCGAGCGCAGCAGCATCTTCTTCGGGCAGTTCCTCACGCGGCAGACGCGCGCAGGAGGTGTTGCGCTCCAGTGGGTGCGCGTTCGCGACCGCATCCTGTGCGCCTAGTTGAAGTTTCTCCCCATGAAAGCTTCAATTGGATCTAGATCTAATACCCTGCATAATGCCAACTTCCTGTGAAAAAACCATGTAGCGATCTAAACCAACCTCTCATGCTTAATACAAACCTACGTGCGTACGCCACACAAAAACGGACACGAGGTTTTTTGAAATCAAAACCTCGCAAAGACAATGGCTGCTCCCACACAAAACAATAACAAAACTATGAGGTTTTGAGGTTCTTTGGCAGCTCAATGCTGGACTTGGTGCTTGTTTGTTGCCCTTTTGCCGCCGCACTTTGACTTTTCCCCACCCAGTCGCAAGAGAGCTAAAGATCCCCCCTCCCCCTTCCTCCTTCTCCAAGATGCCAAACCCACGCGTGTTCTTCGACATGACCATCGGCGGCGCTCCAGCCGGCCGCATCACCTTCGAGCTCTTCGCCGACAAGGTGCCAAAGACCGCCGAGAACTTCCGTGCGCTCTGCACGGGCGAGAAGGGCATCGGCCGTTCGGGCAAGCCTCTCCACTTCAAGGGCTCGGCCTTCCACCGTGTCATCCCAAACTTCATGTGCCAGGGCGGTGACTTCACCCGTGGCAACGGCACGGGCGGTGAATCGATCTACGGCGAAAAGTTCGCGGATGAGAACTTCCTCCTCAAGGTTCGTAATGCGTATGGTTGCGTCTGCGATCCATCATCCCCTTTAGGTATGTTGACGCACGGGTGCTGACGGAAATGTTTATTATTTTGTTATTAATCACAGCACAAGGGCGAAGGTATCTTGTCGATGGCGAACGCCGGCCCAAACACCAACGGCTCGCAATTCTTCATCTGCACGGTCGAGACCTCGTGGTTGGACGGCAAGCACGTCGTGTTCGGCCGTGTCGTGGAAGGCATGGACGTGGTCAAGAGCATTGAAGGCGTCGGCAGCCAGTCGGGCCAGACCAAGAAGCCAGTCGTGATCGCCAACTGTGGTGAACTCTAAGCAGCTTGTGTGTCGACGCACTTGAGCCAGTCGTCAAGTGAATGAATGATTTCTTTGTCTCCTTTTGTCGGGACGTTTATGAATAGCAGCATCAGCCGGTGCTTGTTGTGTACCATGCGGTCTCTTCCCCATGAAAACGAGCAAGAAAGCAGGAAAAAAAGAGAAAGTAATTAAGAACTGCAACCTGCTCTCGTTTGCAGGTTTCATGTCGACATCCCGCCCTCTTTGTCGCTTTTTTTTTTTTGTTCATATCTTCAACTGCGGCTGCAAGCGAATCTTGACGAACGCTCCCCCCACACACACGCACATGCACATGCACATGCACACGCTTCAAAGCCCATTGTAGGTACCAGAAAAGATCTCTTTTATATCCATCTGGTCTTCATGTCGCAGAGAGGCTACTATTAAAGGACACGGCTCTCTATTCAAAGCACTCCGCCTGTCACACGAAAGCACTTGACAAGCTACAGTTACAAGAGAAAGTACATTAACACGAATCTTCACATGAGCACTTGTGCATGCGAACGCTCGTGTTTGATCTGCACGGCTTCGAAGGGGTCAATTGCAGCGATGTAGGCGCTCTCCACTGCACCAGACGCACTCACGCGCCTCCGTTTCCGTCGTGACGCCTCTCCCGAATCCGCTTGTGCAGCCGCTTGCAGCTGCGTCGCAATGTCTTCGTCAGCGTCTTCTGTCAGGTCAAACACGACACCGACAGCCGCCGCAGCTTCGACTCGCTGGTTGATCGCTTCTTCCAGTGACATGGCGCCTGCAATCTCAATCTCCTCGTCGTCTTCGGGTTTCTTATTGCCACTTGCATCTCCAGAGGATGTGTTTGATGCTGCAGCAGTAGCACCACTGTTTGCTGATCGCACCTCCATACGCACAATCCGGCGAATGGGTTTATCGAAATCTGCACACACGTACGCATCCCCACCAGCTTGCTCGCCGTTGAAAAACGAATCGTCGGCCGCACGCGTCTTCTCGCTCGTCGCGTGGATCTCATCGTACAGCGTGGCTTCGAGCGTCTGCTCGGCGACAAAGCGCACGACAAACACCTCGTTGTTCGTTTGCCCCATGCGCAGCACACGCCCAATCGCCTGCTGCTCCAGAGTGCTCGCCTGCGCGGCACTGTACCCAACGGGATCCAAGAAGATCACGTGCGACGCGACTTGGAGGTTAATGCCCGATGCGCTCGTGAGCGAGTTCAGCAGCAGCACCTCGGTGTCCCCCGTCAAGAACGACAGCACGTGGGACGACTTGACTTCGCTCGACTGGTGCTGCAGGAACTTGGCGCACGAGATATTGTTCTTCAGCAATGCCTCTTCCACCACTTTCAACGCAGCGGCCCACATCGTAAACACCACGACTTTGATTCTTTTCAAGCGGCTCAGATACTCGACGAGGTGCGTGATTTTGGTGCCGTAAAAGGGAATTTCGGCTCCACTCTGTCGCTCTTCTTCGGCTTCTTTCATCGCGATACACTCTTTCAGGTTCTCCAGTTGCTCATTCACAAGCGCACGCGCACGCGGACACCGTTCGTTCAGCGTCGACTCCATAATCGATGCAAGCCGTGCGATCTGAGGCTGCGAGTCCCAGTACTTTCTCAGGTAGTCTTCGATCTCATCCTGGTGATACAGAATCAGTTCTGTTGGCTCAAAGAAAGTCTTGCTGCCTCTGTAATGGCTTCGCAGCATGCGGAACCCGTCCTTGGTCTCGCCGCTACGGTCAAAGAGCTCATCAAGCTTAGATGCCTCCATATCCTCGAAACACTGCGCCACGCTCGAGTAGACTTGGTTCTGGATCGCACGACAGATCGCAACGGTGTTGCGCGTCGCGGCCTCCATGACGTCGACCTCTTTCTTTCGCATCGTGGCCACAGCGAGTTGCCGATGCAGATGGTACTTTTCGTTCTTGTACACTTCTGCGGGCGATTTCACCTTGACCGACGTTGGTATTGCCTGACCTTCTTTGCGGACGCGCTCGCGGTCCAAGATGCGATCCGAGATACCGACATGCACACAACTTTGCCGCGCAGTGTCGTACTTTTCCGTCCAGAGATGAGAAGATGGAGATGACGCTCCATTGGCAGTTGCCATAGCTCTCTCATCTTGCGCTGCGTTGCTTACTGGCTTCGCAGTCGACGCCGTGTCATCACTCAAGTCAAAGGCAGCGTCCGCTTTGCTCGCTGCCAGCACTTGCTCGATTTTGTATAGCAGCAGCTCGCGAGGATGAAGTTTCACGGAAATGTAGGTCTCGTTCACCTTGATCTTGTTCGTGATGGCGTCTTGCTTGACTTGCGCGCAGTTCCGAAGGTAAAGCTTCCGCTTGATCTCGTCAAACGCTGGGTCGTGGGGCAACAGCCGCAGCCGCTTGAAGCCCAGGAGCTGGTTGTTGGCGTAGATCGACTCCGCTTTCTCTGGGAACGGCGTCGCTGTGATCAGCCACACGTTCTCACACTTGTGTGTGAGCTGAATGAAGCAATCCTGGGATTCTTTGCCTGGAAGCACGAGGTCCTGCACTTCTTCAAAGATGACGCGGCGCCACGGCTTCTCCGGGAGATGCAATTGCGTTACCCACACCAGACCAGAGTACGCTTTGCTCACAAATTTCGCAGCTTCCTGGTATTCCACCAGCGCGTCAATGTCCACGTGCATGGGACGTCCTTGTGACCCAATCTCACGCGGATAGATATTGTGGTAATGGTAGTAGTACGCTCTCGACGCCACGGCTTCTTCGACGCCCACGAGCACGAGCGTGCGGTTCGAGATCTCGCTCCGATCCATGCTCAGGTACTTGCGCAGCCCGACGACGACCTGGATCTCACCTGGTTGCACGAACTTCTGCACTTCCATCTCCCATTGTGCCAGCAGATGCGACGGCGCGATCAGCAAGTTACCCCCTTTCTCGACATTCACAGGCTCCGACACGATCAGTGCGAGTATCGTGGCCGTCTTGCCCATGCCGATGGCGTCGGCCAAACACCCGCCCTTCGAATAGTAGTCGAGCATCCCGAAGTTGAATCTCGCGACGGCGGCATGGCGCGACTCGATCTGCACCATGCGATACAGCGAGCGGCGCTGGTGCGCGTACAGCGGGACGTCGGCGCGGAACACGGACGGCGTCGGCTCCTCCGGCGATGTCAGCGGCAGGAACGGCACCTTGAACTGCACATTCTCCTCGACGCTGCACTGCACGCTGTTGAGATACGACGTCATGCTCACCTGTCCTGTGCTCTTCCTGCGCGGTCCACGAGGAGCCATGGCTACTGGCAGTTACTAGCAAGGCGCTGCGTTCTGCGCTGCACTAGTGTATGAGTAGCAGACCCCTTGAGTGTCAGCAGCAGCGAGTGCAAGCAGCAAGCGCAAGCAGCGAGCGCAAGCAGCGAGCGCAAGCGGCAGGGCAAGAGGATTGAGCTCTTCGCCTGTCAATTGCGTCGACCTGTTCGTTTCGCGGCAGAATTGGACAATTGGCGCGCTTTTGTCGCGTTACAAACTATTTGTCTCATCTGCCACATGGTACCAACCATTTCTATCTGCTACACATGTTATCAACGTGCTTTGGTCAGTGTTCCAATGTTACCAACCGACCACAAATCACATCCCTGTTGATTGTCAATCAACTCTGTCATTTGCTTTTGGAGTGAGAAAGAGGTTCAGCACTTGCACTTACGGTGCATGAGACAGCCCACATGTGGGTCGACATGTAGACCAACATGTGGAACGCGCCACTTCTTGTGGCTGTTCCCCTGTTTGACTGACCTCCTCATTTAACGGATCAGCGAAGGAGAAGCAAATAATGAGCTTCCAGGTGCTCGGGAGAAGCGTGCGCGCGCGCGGACGCTACGTCGCGCGTCGCGTCGAAGCCGCCGCCGTCACGGTACGAGCGCCTTCCTCCATGTCCCTTCTATCTGCTGTTACAGGCGTGTGCGCTTACTGTGCGTATGTATTGGTGTTGGTAGACGGCGCAGAGCACTGCTCGCGGCCATGTGAGCGCATCGTCGACGCGTGCGTTCTCGGTGCTGCAGACGGCGGCGATGCCAGTGAGAAGGTACAAAGCGTTCTCTACTGATATGGTGCGTGCGTGGAGTGTGATAGTAATGTGAACGTGCTGTGATGTGAATGGTGTCGGATAAAGCAGCTTCCAGCCTCAGCGCATGGCGCGCTCGTTCTCGGCTGCTGCGGCGGAGCCGGTGCCAGTACCGTCCATGGGGGACTCGATCTCGGAGGGAACCGTGGTCGAATGGCTCAAAGGTACTTAATGTTACACTTGTCGAATGTCCAGTGACGTTGTGCTCATACTGATATACTCTTATTTCTATGATGCACAGCCCCTGGTGATTACGTCGAGGTGGACGAAGTCGTCGTCGTGCTGGAGACCGACAAGGTATACTTATTCTTGACTTGATCTACCAGTAACTCGGCCAGTGGTCATGGATTAAGGTGCCCTTCCATTACAACAAACAGGTCAGCGTGGACGTGCGAGCCCCATTTGCCGGTGTGTTGGACGCGCAGCTCGCCAAGATCGACGAGAACGTGCTCGTCGGCGCACCGCTCTTCAGCGTGATCAAGCAAGCGGGTGGTGCTCCTGCTGCGGCGACCGCTACAGCGCCAGCGCCTGCTGCCCCTGCTACGGAGACCAAGGCTTCTGTTGCCGCTGCACCAGCTGCTGCTGAAGACCTGGAGACGGTCAACGTCCCATCGATGGGCGACTCGATTTCCGAAGGAACCGTCGTCACCATCTTCAAGAGTACGTCGCACTGGTTGCTATTATATGCTATTGTGTTGGACGTTGTGACACTAATTGCGTTGGGGTTGGTTTCTTTGCGATGCAGACGTTGGTGACTACGTGAACGCTGATGAACCCGTGCTGATTGTCGAGACAGACAAGGTGCACAACAACACGCCGCTGGCTGCTATGAATGGAATATGTGGACTAATGCTTTTGCTGTGCATTCTTGCGAACAGGTCAGTGTCGACGTTAACGCGCCATTCGCTGGCAAGGTGACGAGCGTCTTGACCAAGTTGGACGAAGTGGTCCAAGTTGGTGCGCCGCTCTTCGTTCTCGACAAAGCCGCGGCTGCTCCAGCTGCTGCTGCTCCAACTCCTGCTGCTCCAACTCCTGCTGCCGCGGAAACCAAGCCAGTCGCTGCTGCCTCGACTCCAGCTCCAGCTGCTAAGGCTGCAGCCCCAGCTGCCGCCGCCTCCGCCCCAGTGTCCACTGGCCGCTACAGCCGCAACGAGACGCGCGTGCAGATGAGCGCGCTCAAGGTGCGCGCGGCGCAGCGCCAGAAGGACACGCAGAACTCGGCAGCCATGCTCTCGACGTTCCAGGAGTGCGACCTGGGCAACCTCATCGCGTTCCGCGACGAGCTCGGCGAGACGTTCGAGAAGACCCACGGCGTCAAGCTCGGCTTCATGTCGGCGTTCCTCAAGGCCAGCGCCTTGGCGCTGCAGAAGGTGCCGGCTGTCAACTCGTGTACGTAATTTTCTTGGTATATCTTTGAATGTGTGGCTGGGAATGGTTGTTGGGTGCTGACTGGTTATTCGCTGGATATTTTGTGGTTATTCTTTTTTGCAGTCATTGACATGGACGAAAAGGAGATCGTGTACAACGATTTCGTGGACATCAACGTCGCAGTCGCGTCGGAACGAGGGTACGCTTGTTGTTGCTGCAAGTGTAACTCTTATTTTACACATATGCTGATGTTGTCTTATGATGATGCTTTGATTTATTTGCACAGTGTGGTGGTGCCAGTGATCCGCAATGTCGAGAAGCTCGGTCTCGCTGATCTGGAGAAGTCGCTGGCGTCGCTCGGCCAACAAGCGCGCGACGGCACGTTGGCCGTCGAGGACCTCGCGGGTGGCACGTTCACGATCTCGAACAGCGGCGTGCAGGGCTCGCTGCTGAGCACGTCGATGCTGACGTCGCCGCAGTCGGCTATCCTGGGCGTCCACGGCGTGAAGCTGCGTCCGTCGCTGCACGAGGGCAAGATCGTGCCGCGCCCGATGATGTTTTTGTCGCTCACGTACGACCACCGCATCATCGATGGCCGAGAGGGCGTGACGTTCCTCAAGAGCATCGCCGAGTCCGTGAGCGACCCGCGTCGTCTGCTGTTGGATCTGTAGAGAGAGAGAGAGTTATGGCGATGATGAGGAAGACAAGCAAAATAAACAAGAAGAAATACAGAGGGATGGAACATCCAACTTCCAACCTCCGTTTGCTAGTGCCATTTGGCTTGTGTGTCAACAACCGCAGCACGCAAAAACTGCATGTTGTGTGGTTCAACAAATTCCATTGCACTTGCAGTGTTGATCTGGTGACTGCGCAATATGCCCGAAGTTGTGGTCAACGCAGCAGTGAGCGTGGAGTTACGTTGTGCAAAGATATGACTGCAACGTGCGCAAAACATGCAACAGCACTGCAAGATCAGACAAACAGACACGTGCATAGAGTTGTTGTTTGCAGCTTGCAGTTTTGTTGTTGCGCCAAGTTAGAGCCACTGCACTTGCAGAGAGCATCGTCCGATCGGAGGAGACCAGATTTTGTCACAAGTCCGTTTTTGCTTTTCGCAATTCGAAACCATCTCCTGTTCAATATAGTCACTTATTATAAAGAGGTATTGTGAGATCGTCCAACTCGTGCTCAAAAGATATATTGCACAATAACAAACGTACTTTTATCAGCTATACCAAGGTTGATAGGTGCGGAACAGGACTGCAAACATTCTTGTTCCAAAGGAGGAGCAACCGTTTCTTCTTCTTTTGAGACCGTGACGCAGCTGATTAGCCGATCCATTTTGGAAACATTATTTATTCGCGCGCACAAGAGAAGCCTCAGAAGCAGCAGCAGGCGATGGCGGACGACGCGCCTCCAGCAGCAGCGCTACCTTCAGATGACAGCACTACGGCAGCAGGCGCGCTCCATGTGGACACCAGTGGCGACCAGGAGATGACCGTCTCCCCCGAGCCAATGGCAGCCAATGGCCACGACAAGCACGACGAAACACAACGTGAAGACGCCGGTGACGAACTCCCGACTGTAGACGACTTGCTGCAGACGGTAGCACACTTGCAGGGTGTGGTGCGCGACATCGGCAGCGACGACGACGCGGCGCTCTTTGACGAGGACGAGTCGCCGTTCACGATCTACCGGAGTCCGAACCGCGGCCAGCGCTACTACATCGACCCGCGCGCGAACCTCAAGCACCACCAGTCCTCTCCAGATCTGTCCCACATCGCCACCAACCTGCCGCAGGGCATCTACGATCCGCGGAGGCGCGGCAACAGCGTCGTGTCGGCAATTTCGCCACAGAAAGACGTGAATGATCGTTATGCGTCGGGGCTTATCACGCCGCCGCCTAAGAGACGAGAAAACCCGACGTACGCGTTTGGGCGACAGTCGTCGGTGCCGCGTCCCACGACGCGCGTCGCAGCGCTGACCCGCGAGAATATCCAGTTGCTGCCGACGCCGCAGGACTTTGCGCGACACCGCAACACGCCCGGCTCGATCTCGGGCCACTCACAGGTATCGCGGACCTCAGCGCGCACGGACGGTGGCGCCGTGTTCTCGCGCCTGTACCAGGCAGACTACCACAAGAACCGCGACGAGAAGCTGCGCGCGATCCGCGACCGTCAGGAGCACCTCAACTTTAGCTTCGCACCGCGCACGAACGCGCTGCACCACCGCTCGTCGGTGTCATCCAAGGACGGCTCCGTGGGCTCGTCGTCCATCAGCTCGGCCAAGACGGACGTCGTGAACGTGTCGAGCCGCCTGTACGACCCCGAGTACGTGCGCAAGCGCAACGCGCGCCTCAACCGCCTGAGGGAGGAGCGCGAGATGCGCAACTGCACGTTCACGCCCGCGATCAACGCCACGAGCTCCACGGCGCCAGCAGCCAACGCCGTGCCCAACCGACGCAGCTCGTCTATCCATTTGAACTTGAAGTGAGATCGTGTCCTCATTGCATCCTATGTTGTCCCCCTTGAACGGCGTGCATGCTTTTGTGGTATCCGCAGTCCAGAATTAGCTTGTCGGTCACTCCGAATTAGTTGCAAAAACAAACATGTAACCCTTTTTCTGACAAAAGATGATGAAATTGCCAGCATTTGATGATCAATCGGTTGTTCTACACGAGGTTTCGCTGACTGTCGTATCCACAGCACAACAAGCAATTGCAAGTCGCACACCAATCAAGCAGCAATGCCGCCGCGCAAGAAGCCATTCAGCGGCAAGGCCAAGAAGCAACAGGTATGCACGCTCTACACCAAATAGACATGCATCTCCTGCGTGAGCATACGCTGACACTATGTGTGCCTGCGCTTCTCTGTATGGACGAGCAGCTCAAGGAGAAGCGCGAGAAGCAGCGCGCACGCGACGCATGGGACGACGACTCTAAACCAACAGAACCCACAGATAACGACACCACAGCTGTTGACGCGTCTGCACCACTTGCAGCTGTACTGCCACCAGCGCCAACGGTAAGTTGCTACAAATTGCATGCTGCAAGTGTTGTTTGCTGCAACTATCGTAACCCCTTGTTTGGCTTGTGTAACCAGGAGGGGCGACGTGACCTGCGCACGATCTTCCATCTTGAGTCCAAGGCCGTGATCGAAGCGCGCAAGAAGGACGCCACGCGCGCGCTGGTCTATGCTCCCGATCGCGGCAACTCGCAGTCCATTTACGCGTTCGGCGTGCAGAATGGTGCGCTGACGCAACCACCGCTGCTCACGAAGCCCAGTTGGCATCGCGACATGACGCCCGAGGAGCTCCAGGAGGTCGACGAGCGCGCGTATGCTCAGTGGATCCAAAGCATCAACGAGGCCCAGCAGCAACTGCAGGAGTATGAGGGGAAGGTCCCCGTGCAGATCAACATGTTTGAGCGCAACATCGAGGTCTGGCGCCAGCTGTGGCGTGTGCTGGAGCGCGCGTCCGTGCTCGTGCACTTGGCGGACGCGCGCTGTCCACTGCTACACATCAGTGACCGTCTGATTGCCCATATTACGGAGAACTTCCCGTCCAAGCGCGTGGTGATCGTGCTCACGAAGGCGGATCTTGTGGCCGCCAGTCGTGTCCAAACCTGGGTAAAGTATCTGGAGAGCCGATACGCTCATGCAAAGATCAACGTGCTGGCGTATAGCCGCGAGGACATTGAGGGCAGCAACGCAGCTCTGATGCGCGCCATTGGCGGTGCAAGTGCGCAGATCGAGCCTGATGAACGGGAGCTCGCGCACCGCGAGGACGAGAAGGATGCGCTCGTCGTGGGTTTTGTAGGCGAGCCGAACGTCGGCAAGTCCTCGTTGCTCAACACCCTCTTTGGCCACAAACTCGTGAGTGTCTCGGCGACTCCAGGTCACACAAAGCACCTGCAGACGCACTTCTTTGACCGCGTCGAGCTTCTCGGACCGGAAGAAAGTATGAAATTCAAGCGCGTGCTCATGTGCGACTGTCCCGGTGTCGTGTTCCCGCGGTTCAACGTACCAATTTCGCTGCAGATCCTGTTTGGGGGCTTCCCGATCGCGCAGGTCCGCGAACCGTTCAGCGCCATTCGCTTTATTGCTGAGAACTGCCTGCCACCGCTGCACGAGATCTACAAACTAAGGCAAGTCGATGTCGATGACGAAGGTATGTGTGTATGTGCTTATGCGCGCATTGGCTGCTTCTAGGACTCACTCTCATTGCTTTGTGTGTCTGCAGACTGGTCGCCGTACCTGTTGTGCGAATCCTATGCGATGCAGCGCGGGTTCCACGTCAAAGGCGGCAAGTTCGACGTGCACAGAGCAGCGAACCTCATGCTGCGCGACACGCTGAACGGCAAGAAAGCCGTGCTATCGTTCCCACCGCCACTGGATAAAGACACCAGCACCTCAGACGCGAACTCGACAGCATGAGAATCTTACTAACCGCGTTTATATAATGAGCGAGTTGTGCGTGAGATGTATATGGTCGTGCATTGTTTGACTAGGTGACTTTGACAAAACGATAAACAAAAGTCAGAAGCAGCCTAAGGTGGACAGCACGGCTTGGAGTGCTCCTTGCCATTCGGGTCTTCGGGGACGTTGAGCGTCGGGTTGCGGTCGAAGAAGCCGTCGGGCTTGAACGTGAAGCCCGCGTAGTCGACGGGCATCATGGGCCAGTCCTCAGTGCGCGGGAAGTGCGTGAGTCCAAAGGTGTGCCAGACCACGATGTCCTCGCCGTCGACGTTGCGGTTGGCCTTGGTGTACGCCGGCAACCCTGCTCCGCCTGGGTGCTGGTTGGGCGTGTACCCGGCTGCCCAGAACTCGTCGCGACCGTACTGCGTGACCCAGAGGTGCTTGGTGGCGAAGGTTGCACGCTTCTGGATCGAGGCTTCGTCCGCGGCGAGTAGCAGCGGCTGGCCCTCGGGGAAGAGCGCGTACCCCGTCGAGTGGCCGAGTCGGTTGGTTGCGTCGCTGGACGCGATGCGCCAGACGCGGCCCTTGTCGTTCGCCGCCACACGCTGCGCATCGTGTTCGTGCTTGAGTCGCGTGACGCTGCGCGTGAACGCGTTTCCGAACGGGTTCTCGGGACTGATCGGCAGTCGCTGGACGTCGAGCTCGTCGACGTGACACTTGTTGCCGTCGATCGCGACATCGAGACGCGCCGAGAAGAGATGCTGGTGGATCGGCGCTCCGAGACGCGGCGCCATCTCAGTTGCAAACTCGTACTCGCCCTCGGGACGACCCGACGTGAACACGATGCCTGTGGCCTTGCACTCGAGCTCGATCTTGCCGTCGAGGTAGAAGTGCCAGTAGAAGCCGTAGTCGTAGTTGCCAACGGTGACGAAGAACGAGATGACCAGGCGGCGCTGGCGACGCACCGTGCCCTTGCCCGTGAACACGTCGGTGTGCTTCCAGAGCGTGCCGTAGTCCTCTTCGTGGATGCAGATGACGTTCTTGAGCTCGAGCGGGTCGCCAAAATCGTTGACTACCGTCGCATCCAGGTAGTGGATCTTGCCGAGGCAGTCGCAACCAAGCACGAGCGAGTTGGCAAGGCGGCCAAACTGGTACTCGCCCGCGTCAAAGTAGTTTTGCCAGTTGTGCGTCGGCTGCGGCTCGGCGTACGGCACGACCATCTCCGAGACCGATGCGCGGTTGAGGATCTTTCGCTTACGACTCTGGTCGTGGAACGAGATATCGTGCAGCGTGAGCCCTTCGCGGCCGTTGAAACCGATGCGCACTTCCCAGTTTTCCCAGGACAGCACGTGGTCCTTGACGGTAAAACTCGCGCCTTCAGGTTGCGTGATGTGGAGCGGCTTCATACTCGTGCGCATGGGACCCGAGATCGCCGGGTCCAAGTAATCGCCCGATTCCTCCGGCACGTGCATGTAGCCCGTATCTGTGAGCCGCACCACACGGCGATTGGTCAGATCGACGTGCGCGACGATGCCCTCGACCGGATGCGCGAACATCGAGTGCGTGTTTTCCGTCGCGAGGAAGCTGAGCACGCGGATCATGCGCAGCCCGACTTCGTCTTCGAAGCCGAAAACGCCAGCCGAGAGCGGCGCTGCGCGCACGATGCTGAGGTCGGTGATGCCGCGCTTCGCGAGCGCCGCGACGTAGCCGGCATCCGCCTTGGTGATATCCTCGGCTGAGATGTAGTCCTGGTCGAGGATCGGACCCCAGCCATCGACCGCCGGGTTCAGCTCGCGCACATACACGATGCTGTGCGCCGGGATGTCGACGACCATCTCGCGAGCCGCATTCGTGCTCTGATCCAGAAGAAGCACGCCAATCTCACGTGGCACGGGGTCGCCACTGCAGAACTTGTCGAGCGTGGCGTGGTCGGGTTCGCGCAGCATCACGTACGAGTACCGGAGGCTTGGGCTGGCGTAGCCCGCCTCGGCGAGGATTTGCTTCATGCTCTGCACCTCACCGGCCGTGATCGGGTCTAGCGGATGGATGACGCTACTTGGCGCAGTGGACGGCGCAGAGTGGGGGCACATCGGATGGCAAGTGGACGTGGGGGAGGGAAGGGAAAACCCAAAGTGAGGACCCAAATGCGCGCAGCTTTCCGCAGCGCACTGGTCTGCGTCACAGCCTTGTTGTGCACATGAAGCAGCAACTGAAGCATGCAGCAAAGGGTCCAAGAGCGCACTGTTTGCACAACGCCGACCTCAAGGGCCGGGTGGGGCGTAATTGATTCGTCACTGAGTCACCGAATAGCTACAGATGACTCAGGACACCGAGTGATGGTCTTGTCCGTTACCACCCAGTTAGCCAATCAGATGCGCGTGACGCAGGACGCGTGACCATATTTGACACCGCAATGGGATCAGCTCGGACGAAACATGAGATGCTCGCCGGTGTCCTGTGTCGAGCTCATTGCGTCGATCTTCCGACGGACGAAACAAGGGGGATGCGACACAGCGTAGCCATGCGAAGAGGCGTAATCGCGGTGCCACTGTAGCTCATACAACTAACCATCCGGTCGAACACATTGCTCTCCATGTCCGCCTCAGAATCCAATTTGCAGCGGCGGCAAAAGGTGATAGGCTCGCCTCGTGCGTGACGCCGTGGTCATCGTCGCGAAATCACTCGGTGCATCAATGCAATGGGACGAGAACCTTCGTGCATGAACCATCATCGTTCTGTGTGTGGGATTCAGGTGGATCGCCGTCTTCCAACTTGCGATCATGCTCCATAGCAAGCGTCCATCCGGTGCTGCTCCTCGACTTAGTCAGGGAGATGAAGACACTGTTGAGTCCCAGGTTGCGTCGGCGCTGTCATCCGCATGCCAGCCTATGAGAAGACATAGCGTGCATCAGATCAGCGCAGGTGATATCCGGTCGGACATTGTCGTCCCTAACATGTAGCAGTCCAGTCCACGTACACCAGAGGTGATCATTTTGCTCTTCATGGTCCAGTATCCGTCCATATGCAAACGCTCATTTAGCTCACTCCGCTGCCGTCCATGCAAAAGATGCCATGTCCGATTCCAAGGGTCCATAATCGATGGGAATGCAAGTCGTATCGGTGCTCGTGGAGTCCGACAGCAGCACAGCAGGATAGAAAAACATCATGCAATACCCTTTGACCTGTCTGAAGCTTCCACCTGACCAGTTAAATCGTGGAAGTGACCGTGATTGACTGCGTGCCCGCCTCAGGACCACTGTGTTTGCGCAATTGCAGTCATTTCAACTTGGACAAAATGGGCTTCAGAGTTCCCGTTGAAGCAACATCTTGGGCTTGAAGTTGTGGCTACCACGATTGTGTGCCTTTTGACTTTGACAATGCAGGTGCCAGGCTCTTCCTGTCAAAATCGACTTCTTGGACATGTGAATGCCATCCGGGCTGTCAAGTCATGAGAAATGGTCTTTTCATAGCGCAATGACCGTTCGAACCTCCATCAAGCAGGACCTGGAAAAAGGTATTTTTAAATACAAATGATTCCACTTGAACAATTAATTATTGAAAACCGACGAGACTAGTATCCGGCTATGCCAGCGCAATTGAAACCAACCGCTAAAATTGTGCAATCACCGCCGACAGCCGCAGAAACAGAAGCCATCAAGTGCTCCGATAAGAAGAGAGTCACAGCTCAAGCGGAAAGAGCGAGACGACGACTACGCGACAATGGTTCTTCTTCATGGCAAAGATGCGCAGTCGCAGGGTTCGTCCATCGAGTACATTGATAGGAATGCACTGACGCTATTACTTTGACGTACTGCACCGACGTACTTTGTCCCGGTGTTTATGGGGAAAGTGTACCCATGTCAAGCGCGACACCTCTCATAGGTCGAACAACCTCGTGACTCGTGCTTCGTCATTCTGCTGCCAGTCGAACGCCGGCAACATCCACTGTCATGGGCACAACCTGACACCCACACTGCTAACAAAAGAACATCGTTTCCCACCATGCACCAAAGTGGAGATGGACGCTCGATGTTGCGGTTCGTGGGCTCTCAGATGGACGGCCAGCTGCCACAGCGCAGTAGCCTTTCGTCGTCATCGTCCTCCTCGGAATCGAGTCCCACGAGGAGGAACTCCAAGCGCTCGTGACGCACTCAGACTAGCCAATCCAGAGGCGAGTCTGCTCTTTTATCAGAAAGAGGAAGAAAGGCTTCTGGCATGACGAGAATGGGATCCTCTGAAGCAGGCATGATCTGCTGACTTTGTACCATGTACGCTCGCAGGTTGTTCTGCCCGCATGGGGTGCCACGATCCTCTCTCTCAAAAGTCCAACCCCGGTAATAATCTGCGCCTCTTGCTCACTTTGCAATTCGCGCGCTTCTTTACACACAGTCATCACCCCCAGTTCCTTCTCTCTGCCATATTGATCTTGGAAAGATCTCAAACAGCAAAGATGTCCGCGAGTGTCATCATGTCCCCCGCAGTCGAAGGAACGAGTGGCGACACCCCGGAAAGCCACCGGTATGCTAAAGTGCCGCACTTGTGGGCACTCGGCGTCGGCGCCGTCATCGGTGGCGACTTTTACGGCTGGCAGTCCACGCTCATCGCTGGGTACCTGGGTCTGCTCGTCATCCTCGCGTTCGTGACGGTGCTGTACGTGTTGCTGTCGTTCTCCATCGCCGAGATGTCGTCCATGATGCCTACGGGCGGCGGTCCGTACGTCTTCTCGCTGCACGGCATCGGCCCTCGCGCCGCGTTCTTCGCCGGTCTCGCCGAGACGCTCAAGGTCGTCGTCACGGTCGCCACAACGTTCTACACCATCTTCCTGTATCTGGACGCACTGTTTGGCCTCGGCTCGGACTATAGTCCGCTCTGGTGGGTCCTGTTCGCCACGGTGTTCGTCGGCCTCAACGTCATGGGCGTCGAGGCGTCGTTCCGCGTGCAGGTGTTTGCAACGCTGCTCTCGGTGTTCATGCTCGTCATCTTCTACGTCGGCGCCGCCACCAAGCTCGACTACAACCGCTGGGTCGTGCAGCAGGACTGGGAGTTCACCAACTGGAGCGACGCCATCAAGGGCGTGTCCTTCGGGCTCTGGTTCTACTTTGGCATCGAGGAGCTGCCGCTCGCGGCCGAGGAGACAATCGAACCGGAGAAAAACATGCCGCGCGGTCTCGTGGCGTCCATCCTCACGCTCGTCGTGCTCTCGTTCTGCACGGCCACGTTCAGCACGTTCATCGACCCGGGCGCCGTCGGTATGTACCAGTCCACGGCGCCGCTCGTGCTCGGCTACCAGAGCGTGTTCGGCGACACGACCACGACGTCCTACTTCACGTGGATCACGGTCATCGGCATCATCTCGAGCACGCACTCGTTCGTGTTCTGCATGGGGCGGCTGCTCTTCGCGATCGCGCGTGACGGTTTCTTCCCCGAGTTCCTCACCAAGGTGCACCCGACGCGCGGCTCGGCGTACGCGGCACTGATCGCGGGCGGCGTGGTCTCGCAGGTCATCGCCATCGTGCTGCACTTCGTGATCGGTGACGTGCGCCTGGGTGGCGTGCTCATCAACCTCGCGCTCATCGGTGGCCTCATCTCGTACGCGTTCCAGCTCACGTCGTACATCTTGCTGCGCATGCGCGAGCCCGAGCGTCTGCGGCCGTACAAGAGCCCGTTCGGCGTGCCGGGAGCCGTGCTCTGCCTCGCGCTCTGCGTCGCGGCGCTCGCCGCCATCGTGTACAGCGGCGCATCGGACCGCGACTTCCGCGCGTCGCTGGCGGCCGCCGTCATCCTCTTCGCGCTCGGCACGCTCTACTTCCTCAAGAGCGTGCAGCCGCGCCTGCAGAAGCAGGGGCGCGCGTCGCCCACGCGCATCAAGGAAATGCGCGAGACACTGATCAGCCAGCGCTCGAGTCTCGTGTAGGGAAGGATGTACTTCCAGCATTTTATCTACTTGCACATTTTATACAATTAATTGCAGTTTGTTGTTGATTTTCGCCTGTTGTTGTTGACAGCTTGTGCGTTTGTTTATGCAGCGGAACAGAATGTGATGGCGCTATATTGGAACTTAGACCCATTGCGGTAGTTCGGGATAAATAAAGACGATCATAGAAGAAGGTATTATTGAATGTTTGACGGCAAATGTGGAAACAAATGTAAACTGTCGACATCTCAGTACTGACGGGTCTATTTCAATTTCTCACGATCAACGAGCATCATTCGTCCGATACAGACCACAATTGCTATTTAAAGATGCATAGCGCCCTAACTACTTATTTTGGTAGTCATTCTTACAATTTGCCGAGCCATTCGCAAAGCAAAAATGGGAGAGGCGCATGCGGCGTACGCGTCGGCGCTGGCGCAGCGCATGGCGCAGTTCCTCCACGCCACGCGCCTACGCGTAGAGCCCTCGGTGGCGTTCGTGTCGTGCGAGTGTGCTGATCACCAGCACTTCGTCCCGGCGTCTGCGCTCGACACGCACTTGGTACGGAAAACGAGCCGCGCTCTCTCTGCTGCTTCCTGTGCTAATAGATGTGCATTTACTTAGAAAAGCGCGCATGGCGTTCGGTATCCGAAGCATGCTTCCCACCAGGTAATAGACGCAGCATATCTATCTCTCGTGTAATGGCGTGAAGCTCACGGCGTGCGGCGTGTAGTTCTTTTATACGAATGCGCCTGGTGTTGAGCGACTCACGCATTCCCAGGAAGCTACAACAGGCGATCATACCAGCAGCAATAAGGACACAATTGAAGAAGCACTACGTTCACATGCGTCACCAGACACTGATACAGTGCACAAGGCACTTGAAAGCAACGATGCACCAGCAGGAGAGGACGAAGATGGGGAACAGAGTATGCTGCAGAGTCTATTGGAACCGCTGGCATCACCACAGGATGCTCATGGTGCAGGAGACGAAAACCAGGTCTTGTCACGTGAACAGCTTATCAACGTGATAGCTGAGTTGGCGTCGGGCACGGCGGAATTCTACACGATCGTTCAGAAGTGGCAGCGCATTCCGCGGGCGTTTGCGCACTTGGCGACCACTGTCGACAATAACAGCAGCACTAGCACCAACAGCGTGGCGATGGTCGTGCCGAAGCAGAGCGTGCAAGGATGGCTCATTGCCGAGCTGAGCCATACATTGTTCAAGGACGAACTCCTCGACATGGAGCTCGTCGATTACATCGTCGGGCTGCTCGAACACCCCGAGTTCTGCCAGCCAGACCTCCTCGTGCTGGAGCTCCACGAGTTTCTCGGACAGGATACCGAGGTACGCCGTCCTAGTTGAGAAGTTATCAACGTGGCTATGGAGAGGATGATGAGAGACTGACTTTGTTGCATGCGTGCATGTGTTGTGGGTTTTCTAGCGTTTTGTGCTCGCGCTGTGGAAGTTCCTCGTGGTCGAGATCGCGATGCGGATCGCATTTGTAAGTGCGAATTTCTAGTTGCCAGGCTTCAGATGTTCTCTTGTGACTTATTGTATCATGTTTATATGATTTATGATCGCGTAGAACACGACTAAAGACACACTGGAGAAGCAACTTCGAGCGAAAAGGGAGCAGGACGCTGCGGACCAAGCGAAGCACATGCTGGAAATGTTGCGCGCGACAGAGAAGACGCGTACGTGAGGCCTTTCCCATTCATGGTAATCTTTTGCCAAGATCTTGCTCTCACAAACCAGCTTGTGTTAAAATTTGCTTTGCAGAAGCTGATGCAGCACGTGAAGCTTCAAAGTCCGCTGTGGTTAGTGCCGAGCGTGACTACAAGCGCCGACGACCAACGTACCGTGGCAAGAAAAATGGTGGCGGTCCGAAAAGCAACCGCGAGGTTCTCCGCGAGGTGCTCGAGAAACAAATGCTGAGCTTATGCGTGGACTGCGGATGGGAACTAGCGGAAGACCCGAACGATGCAGGTGACGAACGTCAGGATGGATCACAACGTCCAGATCCCAGTAGGCGTGCTTTGAATGCTGATTGGATGTCGTGCACCGACGCACTGCGAGTTCGGGATATGGGTCGAGGTCGAACCAAAACCGAAGCAGATCGAGGTGAGTCTGCACAGCCGCCTCGCCATTCTCAAGGTAGAAAGCGGAGTAGGAGCAGATCGCGAAGTCCAAGCCCCAGTCGACGCCATTCGGAACGAAGTAGGCACCATCGAAGCGCAAGCCGAAGTCGAAATCGCAGGAAGAGAAGCCCCCGGCGTGACTCACACTACAGAACTCGCAGCCGTAGTCGGTCTAAAGAGCGTCGTCGTCATGACAACTCCAGCAGACACAGGAGGTCGTAATGCACGTATCGTCTTCTTGAGTGGAATTGTGGAGCGGCTGACATTGGAAATCACGGTCCAATGACCCAAGCGAATGGATCGTTTTCTGAAAGTATTAATACATTGAGAACGAGCTATGGGGCAAAAACAAAACAGTTGCAGCACATCAGATCGTATAGAGCGGTTCGGGCGCGATGTTCTGCCAACATTGTTCCGACGAGCCAATTCGATAATCCCCAGAACCAGTGCATCATTTTTCAAGGAAGTGAGAAACTCCGCTCCAATGCCGCCTCCAAATAGATTCCTCAAGTGCGTCTTTGCTGGAGGAAGCGCCGCCGCTGTTGTGATCCCGAAGCCCACTTTCCAACTCGTCCCTCCCACGAGTCGACTCGCTTCTCAAGTTCACCTCAAGACCCAGATCATCAAGCATGGCGAATCGCTTTTCTGGTCCACCGCCTACGCAGAGCAACAACAATTTCATGACGGAGCGCTCGAGTACGCGGCTGCACAAGCCCCCTGGCGGCGGCAACGACGAGCTGTCGTACATGGACGACCGCATGGCCCGCCGGTTTTCAAGACCTGACGCCGCGGGACCCGAGCAGAATCTTCCCATTATTGGAGACAAGTTGTCGTACTACGGGACCCAGACAGCCATCCAGCGCGAGCGCGACAACATCACGCTTCCACCCGGAGCTGTTTCCAGAGACTCGATCACAGCTGCCCGTGAACAGCAGCAACAGTATGCTGGGAACCAGACCCAAATGGTTCGACGCAGCTCCCAGCAGCAGCAGAATGTGGCCTCGGGAGATTATTTCGCCAACGGCATGGGCAACAACCAGGACAACGGCGAGCGCCGCACAAGGCGCATGTACGGCCCACCAGGCGGTGCATCGTCCTTCAAGCTCGGCTAGAAAGCATGGGCTTGCGCCTCATTTTCTAGATTAACTAACCGAGGTAGCTTTCCTTTTTATTCACGAAGTCTTCTCGTCTTTTTGCATTTCAATCCCACGCTCATCTGGCAAAACTACTTTTAAGCCAAGTATCTCGCTTTTCAAGCCTGTTTCAGTTCTGTCAGCCTCTCACCCTCGAGACGAACAACGTTACCAAATCGATCGCTTCCTCCATCCTTTGGTGCTATTCCAGCTTCTGCGAGCTATTTCCAGAAGCCTTGCTGTCGTCAACATCAGTGATTTATTTCGGATGTCTCGGTCGCTCCGTAATAGGCAGACAGCAAACAAGCAAACTCAAGCGTGCTCTGGTTGCTGTTGGGTATCTGGCGCTCTCTGCGCGCTGCTACAGACCAGCGTTAGTCGTGCCAATCTGCCCAGGTCCATATCGCGCCATCAAGAAATAAACTCAACTGCATGGGATGGGATGTGCCGAGTCGAGAAACACGGTGCAGCCTCAGGGTGCGTTCTCGGTGGTCACGTCGTCGTCCAGCCCGGCGGGGTTCTTCCATCGCAGCGCCGCTACATCAAACAACACAGGGTCAAGCGCACCGACTGCTGCCGCTGCTAAGGCCGCCAAGAAGAAATGCAGACTGCGCAAAACCAGCACGCTCTTCCCAGAACCTCAGGCGAGTACCACAGCAGCCTCGATAACTACAACTTCACAAAATGCAGATGCCCAGACTCGATGTACGTCGCCCAGCGTCGCAGAGATCGCACACGCAAAGGGGAACGCCGCATCATCTTCATCTTCAACCTCGACGGTCACGCCGCTGCCAACGTTCGTGAATGGTCCGAGTCTCCAGCTATTGCCGACAGAGAAGCAGAACCTGCAGCACTTGACGTTCGAAGAACTCAGTCTCCAGTTCCTCAAGGCCGTCAAGAACGGCGACGTCGCGTTCGTGGAGCGGCTCGAGCAGCAAGCGGCCAAGTTGAGCCCTTCGCCACCAGCGGGAGGTCTCATCAACATCCGCGGCATGTGGGAGAGCACGCCGCTGATCTACGCGTGTCAGTATGGTCACGCGAAGGCTGCGATGTGGCTGCTCCAACAAGGTGCCAATGTGCACTGCCAGAACGAGAAGGGCATGACGGCGCTGCTGCTCGCGAGTCTCGAGGGCATGACCGACATCGTCGAGTGGATCCTCGCAAAATATGCGACTAGTCCAATTAAGGTGGACACGCCAGCCACTGGCGACAAGTTGTCGGAGCACCTGAGCATCGACAAACAGATCGGCGTCGTGTACAACTCGGTCGCGGATCTCAACATCCGCGTCAATCCGCTTCTGGCTGCGAGCATGAACGGCCACGTTGACATCGTGACCAAGTTGCTCACAGCACGCGATGCCAGCAACAACAGCGTGTCAGTGGACTTCGGCGTGGCCGCGTCGGCGTCTGTGGCCTCGGCCAAGCAGTTTGCGCTGCTACTCGCGGCCAAGTACGGCCACGCGAGCGTCGTGCGTGTTCTGATCAAGCACGGCGCGGACTTCGCAACGAGCGACTCGAATGGCAACCACGCGCTGCTGCTAGCGTGTGAAGCCGCCAAGGACGAGTGTGCCATGGAGTTGCTTCGGTTGCTGCCAGGTACTCGAGAAGTCGAAGGATCAGGCGCAGCAGACTCACCTGTACCACCGCCTTCAAATGCATACATTGCGACCTGGAAGCACGCGAATGCGCATGGCCTGACAGCGTTGCACTTTGCGGCTGCGAATGGCTTGCTCCACGTGGTGCAGCGCATGGTCGTGACGCTCCAGTAGGGGCTCGACCGGGACTTTTTGAATGCCGTGAGCGTGAACTGACGCGAGCGTGCGCTGCTCATGGCATGTCGGAAGCGGCAAAGCGAGGTCGTGCAGTTGCTCATTAACGTCGGCGCCGACTTTGAGCTGGCTGATCGAGGGGGAACGACGGCGCTCCAGGTGCTCAAGCGAGACAAGAAGGATGATCTCGTCAAGCTCTGCGAGCACACACGCAGGCTCCAAAGTAAAGCCAAGATCCATGGCGCTGGAGTAACCTTGGAGAAACGCGGCAGCAACGACATAGAGTCGATATCTGGTCAGGACTCGGATGAGAATGGGACGAACGTGTTGTCCATTGACGTCGGCGAGTCGGAAGCCATGCAGGAAGAGAAAGCCTCAATACCAGATTGCTCACTACCTCAAATCCACGAGCCGACAGAATGTGGTCCTGAGAGCAAGTCGAGTCCTACGAACGCTCTTATCGAAGATCAAAACCATGAAGTTGCCACAGTAAAAGGAGAAAAGCCCGATGAGGTGCGAATTGTAAACGACGCCAGGGAAATCCGTTATGACGCGCCAAAAATTGACTGGAAGGAGATGAGGATGGAGTCGAGGGAGTTGGACTCTATGAATTCCATGCTCGCAAGATCAGACAACGGGAGAAATGCGTCCTCACGAGTAACTTTGACGCGGACCATGTCGTTTGCTCCCAGTAGAAAGAACAGTCTGGAGCCTCAGAGAGGCACTCTTTCGAGTGCAAACGAACTAGTTGAGGACGAGACGAAGGGGGAAGCCAATTCAATCGAGGAGATACCGCACGAATGTTCCAATGAAGTCGTCCAGGGAGAGCAAACGCAGATAGACAGCGGTGATGAGAAGAAGGGTGTAAGGCAGAGCCTGATGCAGCAAGCGATTGCGTCTGTTTTCACTGGAGAGGAGGAGGTGAAGGCAGGAATGGCTATTGACGATGCTGATGGAACAAATCACAGCACGACAGCGGTTACAGACGCGGCTCTCATTTATACCGCAACCATTACAGCTCATGGCGAAGCCAGTAGTGATGACAGAGGCAAGAAAGTATCGCCCGTAAAGCCAAAGCACCGACGGAAAGAGCGCTCGCCTAGAAAAGCAAAAGAGAAGCCAAAACTACAAGATACAGCAAGCACAGCAGCAGTCCACGACGACGACACAGACGAATTCCCCTACTTTCGATTTAGTCTTTTAAAGGACAGACAGCATGAGAGAGAGAAGGTAATTCTATTTAACTTATGATCTACATACAGTTTAAGAATTCCTGAGTCTCATTAACACTGCTGACAGTGAGGTGTTTCTAAGTTTTGACGGTGTGGCACCGATATCATTGTCGAGTAGAGCTGCGACTTGGGACATAAGAACTTGATCATTTCCCCGCGATTCGTCGGTGAGTATCTTCGCATTCTTGGAGTTCATTGCCATGTTGGCGAGAAGATCGGCCATTTTGTTTTGTTCTCGTTTTGTGTGATTCCAGGAGGTCCACGCAAAGTTGGCGATGATTTGATTTACCCGAACTGCTAGTGGCTGCAACTCGGTCTGGCGTACTGAGGCGAACCCGTTCTGGGCTGCGATAATCGTTTGGCTGTCTCCGAAGACTTCCAACTTGACTTCACAGTGCTGTAGGTAGTGTGCACTGTATGCCAGGCCATCTTTCAGCGCGCTGTATTCGCACCAATTGTCCGTGACTTCTGGTCCCATGTACGCATAGCCGCATGCTTTGAGTTCCCATCGATTGCTGCGTTCATTCAGGAAGATGAGTGCCCATCCGCTGCCTCCTGGACCTGGGTTGCCGCGTGCACCTCCATCGAAATACAAACGCGCAGTCGCCCATGCTTCCAGTTGGCGCGACAGGTCTTGCCTCTCCAGTACGCTGAGCAGTTGGCTCAGGCACGTTGCATTGATCTTTTCTCCTGTGAGCGTTCTCATCCGATGAGCCACGGCCCGTACTTGCATCACACACGCTGTCCACACTCGCTGGGTACTTTCTTCGATAGTGACGTGTTGCCGTTCATGCACTATTTCCACTCTCGTTCTCCACAGCAAAACTGGGATGCTTGATGTTACGATAAACCAAAGTTTCTGTAGTGCTACGGAGTGTTCCGGAGTAATGAACCCGAAGTGCTTTTCCAATTCCCGAAGCAAAGATCGTTGACCTGGCGGGGCTGTGCGACTAGCAATATGAGGTAGGAAGAGATTGAGTGCTTGCTCCGTCAATGTCCGACCCATCCATCGCCCGAGAATGGTCGTCCACGCGGCTTGCGCTCGCTTGCAATTCCACACTATGTGTGAGATAGTTTCTTTTGTCTCCCCACATCCGGCATTGCTTGGGCACGCCGAAGACTCGATCCTTCCCGGATGGAACAGGTTGAGCTGCATCGTAGAGATCCGGTATGTCGTCCACATCTCATACAGCGTAAGACATCCTCGTTGTTTCCATAGATCTGCTGGTAGTCGATACTGCACATGGCTGTACCACTGGTCAGTTTTCGCAACTTCGTTGAGCTTGTCTATGAGTCCTCCGAGACCTTGATACAACTTGCTGTGCAACCTTCGTGTTCGTGCTCGGTCAATTGTCTTCTGGATGTTGTTTGGGGGAGTACGTTCGTGCACCAGCCACGGACAGAGAGTCGTGAGCGGGTGCGGTTTGAATGTCCACCCTGTGGTATTTATTTCTTCTTCGACCATTGCCACATCTTGTTGGCAAGTAGCATCCCCGTCCCAGTCGGTCACTGTCCAGAGAACTCCGTTTGCTTGCTGTTGCATCTGGATGTAGTCCGTGTGGCTCCCCTCCGATACTGGCACCGCGATGATGGTTCCCATGCCGTTGCTGATCCACTTGTACTCTCGTTTTGTGTGTTTCCTGCTCCACGGCTCCTGGTGACTGTTCAACTGGTTGCCTGCATCGATTTCTATCTCTGGTGAGCATAGAATGATGCTGGTTACGAGTTTTCGCAAGGTGGTCATTCGTTTGAACGTGAGATTCGCCGTCATGGTTGGTAGCCGCACGGAGAACACTCGCTCTTCCTCCCGTCTCACGTTGAAGCTGGCCAAACTGCATTCCTTCAGGAAAGGAACCGTTTTGACTGAATACTGCTCGCCTTGACTGTCGATTATCCAGGGGTTGTCGTTCCACTGAAAGGATGGCCAGAAGGCTCGAGTCTCTTCTGATAGTTGATGAATCGTCTGCTCAGGTTTTCTCCCAAAGTACACACCTACACGTCCGTCTGATCTCCACTCAAGGTCCAGCGTCAGTAGCAAGGATTCCATTTGCTGCTTCAGATCGTCTTTCCACGCGGGATTGCGTCTCTCTGCCACCACCAGGTCTTCACAGAGATACTCCCACCCGAGTCTGTGAATATTGTTTATCTGGTACAGCCTTGTCTGTGCCAGCTGGCTTCGCTCCTTGGGTGAAATCGCGCAACATCCCCAGTTTTGACTTTTGTCCCGATGCACTTGTTCATGCCAAGCTTCTGTATACTTGTCTCGCGCTCGCTGTAGCCACCGAGTTGTCCGCCGCATCGCTTGTCGCTTTATTGCAAGAGGTATTGAGTAGAGACCTATGCCTCCTTCCTTGACCGGCAAGTAGAGCAGGGAAGGACTCACCTTGTGCCTCGTGCCGTCTGTGCCGAGTGTCGATTGCCACAAAAATTGCTTTTGTAGATTCACTAGCTGATCCACGACTTTCGCTGGGGGCTTGATGTATCCGGCAGTGAACAGAATCGACGGCAGCAAGACCGAATTCAGTATAAGCACTCTCCCCACCACGCTGTTGGAGACTTTGGCCGCGATAATCAATCTGGTTCGGAGTTTTTGCAGGCGGTCCTCCCAATTAGCTTGTGTGATGTTCCCGGTACCTATTTGGATGCCAAGGTACCTCACCGTCTCTCCATGCTTCAGGACCGGAATGCCGCATCTTTGTTCCTGGACTACTGCTGTGTTGAGACAGATGTAGCTGCTTTTCGTTGGTTGCACGTGCAGACCTGATTGCTGGCCGAACTCGGACAGCAGCTGCATCAGTCGAGGCAACTGTTTCCCTTGTTTCAAAAAGACGGCGGAGTCGTCGACGAAGGTCGAAATAAGATGGGGTTCTGCTCCGGATCTGGTCACACGAATTCCTTCCAGATGGGGGTCTTGCTGAACTGCCAGTGCGAGAATCTCTGCGGCAACTATAAACAGAAGTGGGGCCAGGGGGCAACCTTGACGAATTCCCGACTTGACCTCCCATTCTCTCGACAGTTCACCGTTCACCAGGTATTGCGCTGTAGTGTCCGAGTGCATTCGACGTACTAAATCCACAAATTGTCGCCCAAAGCCGAACTTGCTCAGCACAAGGTACAGAAAGTCTCTGTCCAATGTGTCGTAAGCCTTCATAAAGTCAAGCATCGCAATTCCCGGAGCGTCATCCAACCCTTCAGCGCTGTTGTGGTACGCTTTGTCCAACGCAGCTTGCATGATGAGGATCGCGTTCTCCATCAGTCGGTCGCGTACAAAGCCTTGTTGTGATTCCCCGATGATCCACAGAAGGATGTCTTGCAGCCTTGTTGCCAAGACTTTTGCAAACAACTTGTAAGTGGTCGTGAGCAGAGTGATTGGTCTGTAATCGAGGGGGTTTGGCGAATCTCCTTTCTTGCGCAACGGTATCACGATTCCTTGACCGAATGATCGTGGCATGGTTGCCCCGCGTTGGATGTTGTTGAATTCCTGCACCAAAACTTCGACCATCACGTCCTCGCAATCCTTGTAGAAGTCATTGTTCAGACTATCCACGCCACCTGCCTTATGCCGATGTAAAGCCGCGATCGCCTCTCGTACTTCCTTTTCAGTGATGGGTGCCATCAAGTCTTGGTTTTGCTCTTCCGTGACTTTTCGAGTTCCCGGGATATACACCAGTGCATCAAATCGCTGTTCAGCCTTCTGCGGAGGGACCGCAGCATGGCTCTGGCCGGTGATTTGGTGCCATTCTTCCCCCATGATGTCCGCTAGACTCGCGTTTGGTGAGTGGTACCTTCCGGGGGTCGGTTCCAATCGCGAAATTGTTTGATCCCGCTGCCAGTTGGCGATCCTCCGAAAGAAGTGACGAACATCCCCCTGCGTTGCTTGCATATACTTGCCGAATTTGAACTCTGCTGCCTCTCTTGCCGCGTTTGCTTGTTCTTCGATCAGCTGACGCCTTGTGCGGTTTGCTGGTCGGTGCTGCTGATCCTCCAACTTTTGCCGATATCTTCGTACTTGCCGCTTCTCTGCTCGATTTACTCTCAGTATTGCTTGGATGAGACGCTGCTCCAGGTGGCTCCAAACGATTGACCCTTCACTCTGCATCAGCTCCAGCTCGTGAGCGATTGCCTTTTGCACCCCAGTCCGCACCAAGTCAGGACGCGAGGTTCGCATCGGGTACCTGCACTTGTTCACCTTCCTTGGTCTCTGCAGTTGACTCGTCCATTTCATATGCAGCACCACTGCTTGGTGATCCGAGTAGCGCTTGGGTAGCTCTATGGCCTCCCATTGCACGGCGCTGCCCAGGTTTCCTGCAATATAGAATCGGTCGAGTCGACTGGGTGAGTTTTTTCTCCAGTATGTGAAATGCTCCGTCGGTTCCCTCTGTACTGGCCACTCCGGATCCTCCACTAGCTCCCGTGCATTGTGTATGCTCCACTCCGTCACTAGTCGTCTCAGTTCTGCACTTTCGCACTGCACAGGTAGCCGAACTCCTCTTTGGTACCGGTCCCGTTGCTTGTCGAGCACACAATTGAAGTCACCTCCGAGCACTGCTGCTGCACGATGAGTCCCGAACTCCTCGTTTAGACGTTGGAAGAAGTGTTCTCGCTCTGATTTCTTGTTGGGTGCGTACACATTAATCCACACCACTCCCTTGGACTTGATAGCGACTGTGCGATTCGTCCACTTGGATTCCTCGATCAGTTGTGTTTCGCTAATCGTCTTCGGATTTGTGAGTATTGCCACTCCGCCGGTCGCGTCTGGATGGATGGACCAAAAGGACGTTGGTTTGTCCAGGTTTGCAACCCCCCATATTCGGTTCCAGTAATGTCGGAGTCTGCTTTCTTCTTTGGCTGTGGTGATCCTCGTCTCCTGTAAATAAATGATATCATACTTTTCTGCGGTTAGTGTCCCCTTGAGATCCTCTAACCATTTTGTTCGTTCTTTCTTTTTGAATCCGCACACGTTCTGAGTTAATACCCGTAGCGTGTTAGGACATGGTCTTTTTTCCTTTTCTTGGTTTTTGTAAAATGCATTCTTGAGGGCATGTAGCGCAGCGTACATTTCTGTGCCTGGGCTACTTCCACCTTGGTTACCTGTTGGTGTCGCGCCTTTAGTACCTTGAAGGCTCGACCGAGTCCACTTCCACGGTGACTTGAGCCATGATCACCGATAGAGCTGACCATTCGCTGAGCTCCTCTCCACTCTTGAAGGCTGCTTTGAGTTCTCTGGTTTGCTTCAATATCGCACAGAAGTCTTCAATCGCCTCGTACAGGTTGTGTGGGTCTTCGGCGTCACTGGCCCTGAACGTCTGCAGCTCCTCCTCATACACCACTGTGCAGATGATGTAGCGGCTGAGCTTCTCTAGCTGGGTCGGGTGACAAAGTCGCAGAACTTCGAGCCCACCGTACTTCATTTTTCCAAGCGTCAACCAGTCTTCCTTGGAGTTGAGCAGTGCGGCCCGTTGTTGCTTCGTGGTTGCCGTTGCAATCCTGTCAAACCAACCTGTGATCCATACCCTGGTTTCATCCTGATCGGTGCGGTGTACAAGACGTTTGAGTCCTTCCTCAATCACCTGTTCGCGCAGAATTTGCGTCAAGTCCACTAGCGTTGGCCCGCTGAGATGATTCAATATGTGATGCGGCCCTGGCGACGTCTTCAACATCGCTAGAATTCGCTCCCACTCATTGAGAGCTGCCTGCGTCCATACATCACGATTGGACGAGAGCAGAGGAAAGGGGCACTTGGTTTCTTGCTTCCATTGCTCCTGGAACCCTTCCCAATGCTCCTGCAGCGTGCGCTCGAGGTCTCTGCGTTTCTGCATGGAGTCTCCTTCGATCGCCAAACGTCTCGAGAGCGTTTTGGTTTTCTTGAGGGGGACATTGGGGCTGTTCAGGGTTAATGCGACGTCACCATCTATTGCTCTGAGCATCAGGGTTTCGTCTCTCTCTCGCTTCCTGGGTTGTGGAGGTAACTTGGTTGTGGGCGAGTGATATACCACAAGCTGATTCTCCTGCGACGCGAACAGTCAGCCGTGTTGTCCGCTGAGCTGGTTTGGCTCGAACATTTCTCGCTCGTCCAGCGATGGAGTCCATACTGACTCTCCCAAACTGGAATTGTCGCTGTCCTCCATCGAATCGTCTGTTTTTCGTTCGTCTCCGAATTGACCAGATCGGTCCGTCTTGAACTCCGCCTTGCTCCTCACGGATCCTTGGAGATGCTTCGCTAGTGATGAGCTCGTTATATTCGCCAGTGGCGTTGGGTCGTTCAGGGTTCTGAAGTGCAGACTGTTGTAGCGTTCGTTTGCGAATTTCATCACAATTGGTAGCGGACTGCTCAAGGTCTCTGCTTCGTTTCTGTCTTGACGGAGCTCGTCTTCCCATTGCTTCCCTGTGCACACATACTCTTTGGCTGACAAAAACTGGCCGCCTCCATGGACTCTGGATTGCAGCTTGTAAATTGCAAAGCCCTTGCGGTCTCCGTACGTTGTCTCGATCAGCACGAAGATTTTTCTCTGCAAAGCCTTGGCAGCCATCCGCAAGGACTCCGGGCCACCCCACAGGGATCCTGGCAGCGTGGAAGATCGGCTGGAGGAGCTGCTTGCGATATCACTGAAATAGTCGAGAACATCTGCTCTCCTTTCTTTTGGGCTCATTTTTCGATCCCCTCTCCCCAGTGTTTCGAGTATTCCCAAATGAGTTCCTTCAGGGAATTCTAGATTGAAGTTGAGCCGTGCTGCCGCGTTCATGCTTTGCTTGATTCTGCTCGCCGTTGCCTCGAGCAGCTTCTCATTTGCCATGTTGTCATGCACGATTTGGAGCATCGCTTCCGCCACTGCATAAAATTGGCAATTTCCGGTAGGTAGTGTTGTTGCTTCTGCAAGTCCGTTGGCGTCCATCACGTCTTGAATCGTGTACTCCCCATCCCAGTCCATGATGTCGTTGCGATTCGGGTTGAGCTCGGTTTGTCTTTCCACGTGCACCTTCATTAACTCGTCCATATCTCGTCGGAAGCGCATCAGCTCTTTTGCCCACCGGATGTCATCCTTGGAAATTTGTCTTGGACCATTTTTCTGGCTTGCCTTTGACGCGGGTCCTTTTGCGTTCGCTGCTCCATCGTTTGGTTTCGCCTTCGCCTGTTCTTTGAGATTGCCGGTTTGTTGTACTGAAATTTCTGTTTTCACTGTAAACGACACATTTTTTGTTAGATTATTTGGGTTGGAGTTCGGTTGTGGGCTGGACGTGTTGGTCTCATCAGGCGTCACGGGATTCGTGTTCTCGCTCGGCTTGTTTTCCCCACTTGCGTGAGGATTCTCTGTTGCGGGTTGAAGTGGCTGTTTCTGTTTGTCGATGCCATCTGAGACAGACTCCTTAATTTCCGCTGCACTGGTGAAAGTGGCTGGCTTTCTCGGGAGTTTACTCACGATCTCATCGTCTGCGTGAATACAGTTGTTAGTTGTTAGTTCCTGTTCCGTTGCCTTACACGCTCGTGCGAAATGTCCCGCTGCCCCGCAGATTAAACAAGGAGCCATTCTGTACTTGGATGCGTGGTGCAGGATGATTGTTCGCCCTCGCCAAATAATTCGTCTGACATCGATAAGCGCTTTTGGACATGATTCCTCTTCAAAGAGCACCTCCCACAACTGCGAATAGTTGGATCTTGGACCGTATTTATCGAGTGGGTAGGCGTAGAATCGCTTGCCTGTCGTCTGCTTCAAGTATTCTAAAAACAAAGACATATTCATTGAGGTCTCTCAGCATCGCCATTGTCTCTTCCATTTTGCCGTCATTGCGGAATCTCGCTGCTTGCAAGATGGCTTCCACGATTCGTCCGGTCGACTGATGATCTTTGTAGACTTGCGTCGCATCCGATAATTTGCCGACCAGCTCTCCTTCCACCTGAGCCGCGATGGTGTTCTGGAAACGGAAGAGGGTGTCCCCATCACATACTCGTCGTAGGAATTGAGGCAAGTGTCGAATCAGGAGTTCGCCTTCCACGATCGCTAGCATGATATCCCATTCCATCGTTGTCGGCAGGCGCAGGGTCACTGAGTACTCGAACTTTTGCTTGCAGTGTCGGATCATGTTGCGTTGTTCCTCCTCCGAGTATTTGTTCGATTTGAAAATGAAGGACTGGGTGCCTTGCTCTTTGACGTTTGTTTGAGTGTTGGTGCTCGTTTGCGAACCCCATGGCGAAGCCTTGGTTTCATCTGCAAGCCTGTTCTGGTCAATTCTCTTTTGGATAAGCGCTACCACTGTCCACGACGACCGGTGCATATCCTTGCATAGATCTTGGATCGTCCGCTTCCACTCCGGAAAGGATTTTCCCTTTTCAATTGCCAGTAGACGGAATAGGTCCACCAGCGCGTCCGCTTCTTCTCCGTTGAGTGTTGGGCAATTGTCGTTCGCCTTTTTTTGTTTCTCCAGAATCCGCATCCCGTTGTAGAGAGCTGTGAAAATTAACCGCACTTCGTATTCAATCTCCACTCTGTTGACCGCGTTTGGTGACACACGCAGCTTCGCGGCGAGGGCTTCGTATCTCTCCACTGGTGCAGTCTCCGTCGACGCTTCTTTCCGAGCGCCTTCTGCACGCGTTGGTGTCGTGCCCTCCTCAATGGCCCCAGACTTGTCTTGTCCTCCTGCATTTAATTGGACCGTTTCGTTCGTGCGCACAGGATCTGGGGCTCCCCCTTTCCTGTGCTGTGACGCTCGTACTGCCATCTCGGCGTCGACTTGCGCCTGCCCACTCCGCAGCGTGATGGCTGTCTTCGTGGAAACTCCGTCCGGAGCTTCCTTCCGCGCAGCCCCCTCCTTTGGTTGCTCCATGTTCATCATGGGGGCCTCAGGAGAAAGCTGTCGCTTATCGCTCTTTATAGAGGCTTGTATACTCAGTTCAGTATACTCACCCCTTTCCGAAGATCTTTGTAGTGGCCTGTCGATTGTCGTCGTGGTACTTATACTCCCGATACAAACAGCTGGTACCAATGTTGTCTGTCCTTTAAAAGGCTAGATCGAAAGTGATGCTTTTCTCTTGCTGATGATGATAAAGAATCTATTGAACTTAGAGTTTAAGATTCCCGGGGAAGAGAATTGGTGGGTTCTCAGCTATCATATCCTGCCGTAACACAAGCATTCTCACACTTGCGTCCGGGTTTTTCGTCATTTTCTAGTTTTTCTGGCATTTGTTGTTTCTTCGTGTGCCATTTTGTAAATGGCTTTGTTCGTTGTTGTATACGTTTTGGCTGAGCTTTGTCAGCCTCACTTGAACTGGTGAACGTCGCGCTTCGATGCTTCGATCACGTCTCGAGTCACAGAGCCGGTGGGGTCTGTCACGGGGGTCTTGTACTGCGCGGTGTGGTGGCCGCAGACAGCGGGGGGTCTTGTACTGCGCGGTATGGTGGCCGCAGACAGCGGGGGGTTTGTGCTGCTGCGTGAGGTGGCCGCAGACATCGGGGGGTCTTGAGCGTGGTATTGTGCCGCAGACAGCGGGGGGTCTTGTGCTGCGCGGTGTGGTGGCCGCATACAGCGGGGGGTCTTGTGCTGCGCGGTGTGGTGGCCGCATACAGGGGTGTCTGTGCGGCGCGGTGTGTGCCGAGACAGCGGGGGTCTTGTGCTGCGCGTGGGTGGCCGCAGCTCTTGTGCTGCGCGGTATGGTGGCCGCAGACAGCGGGGGGTCTTGTGCTGCGCGGTGTGGTGGCCGCAACAGCGGGGGGTCTTGTGCTGCGCGGTGTGGTGGTCGCAGACAGCGGGTAATAGTGCGGCGTCCTGGTGGGCGTCGCAGTTGTGCTTCATGGCGGATTAACCACGACATAGGGTCCGCAGTCATGCTCATAGTGATCGTGCATTCCATTCCTCACCACCCCAGGGCCTCCAAGAAGGAGGGATTCTCTCCCTGGGATGGGCCGGTCCAAACTGGACCGCTGAGGCTGGAACTGGACCGCTTGAGCTCTACTGGGAAAAATGGAGAATGTTCTTTTCTCTTGCTGGTTCTCGCTCTTCACAACGAATATACAGTGCAGCCTTGATTACAAATACAGGCGTCACAAGCGAAATGATGCTCCAAACAAAACAGTGCAAAAACATGAAGTCGAGAGCACATTAGCGTCTATTCATACGAAGGAATCTGCACAGTGGGTGCTCCAGTTTCTATCCGCTCACTGTTTCGCAGTCGTGTCGTACACTGGGAACGTGCTGTACCCTGCTGGACCCATCTTGGCGTCCCAGTAGTACTCGTATTCAATTTCCGGGTTCAGCGGCCAGTCATTCTGGAAACGCTCAGCCAAGTCCGGGTTCGACATGTACAAGCGACCGAAGCCCACGAGATCAGCACTGCCGCTGCGGATCACACCTTCCGCGGTGTCGCGCGTGTAGCTGTTGTTGGCCATGACGAGTCCCTTGAACGCGGTCTTGGCGTCGAACGCCGAGAGCAGACGACTCTTGTCCGTGTAACCAAAGCCAAAACCGTCGAGCATCGCCAAGTACGCCAGTCCGTGATGGCTCAGCTGCTCCATCGCGTAGGTGAACACTTCGGCATTGTCTTCGCTGCCCATGCCGCCATACACGCCGTTTGGTGCCAGACGCACACCGATGCGGCCGGCTGGCCACACGGTCTTGATGGCCTCGACGACTTCGAGCAAGAAGCGCGTGCGGTTCTCGACCGAGCCGCCGTACTTGTCCGTTCGCTTGTTGGTGCTCGATTGCAAGAACTGGTCGATCAGGTATCCGTTGGCACCGTGGATCTCGACGCCGTCAAAGCCCACTTGCTTGGCGCGTTCGGCGCATCGACGGTAGTCCTCGACGACACCCGCGATCTCGTCGGTCTCCAGCGCGCGCGCTGGCTCGAACGGCACGCTCTCACCCTTGTTGTTTCTCGTGTGGCCACCCTCGTAGCACGTGGCCGAGGCCGACACGACGTCGCCCTTCGAGTTGAGCGACGGGTGCGCCTGGCGACCCGTATGCCAGAGTTGCAGGAAGATCTTGCCGTCGCGCGCGTGTACCCGCTCCACGACCTTGCGCCAGCCTTCTGCTTGCTCGTCGTTGTAGAGCGCCGGCGCGCCATACCAGCCGAACGCTTGCTCCGAGATCGCTGTGGCTTCCGAGATGATCAGGCCCGCACCGGCACGCTGCTCGTAGTACACGGCGTTGAGCTCGCTGGGCACACGCGTGTGGATGTCCGAGCGCGCTCGGGTGAGTGGGCCGTAGACGACGCGGTTCTTGAGAGTGAGACCCTCGCCGATCTGCAGTGGCATGAAGAGCTTGTAGTCCTTGGTGACGGCGACCATCGTTGGCGGTAGTGAGAGTGAGTCTGTGGTGGTGGTTGGTGTTGCTGCGACGTGGGAAATGCGCGAATGACGAGCTATGGGCAAGGGTCAGTGCGTGGCTTGTGGTTGCGCTTCGATGGCTGGTACGAGTTGCGTTTCCTCCAGGACGGCGGGACATTGCCATCTTCTTCTAAAGCACCACGCAAATGGGTTTACTCGTGGAAACTGCTGATGCAATCACAAGTTGAATGTCTGTCGCTCTCGTCCAATGAGACGGCCGGATTCCAGGTCGGCCGCGCCGTGATTGGCTCACGCCGTTTCACATGAGACCATGATGATGCAGTCGAACCTGACATTCACGCGTTGACGCAGTCTCTCTGTGACGTGTGAGCAGGATCGCTTTTTCCGGATGCTGTAGAAAGGACAGCTGGGTTATCTTGTCTCATCTCCACCACCCGCGATTGCTTCAAGCTCTTGCTCGTTCGTGCCGTAGGCGCTTTCGAACCAGATTCAACCAGCACACCATTGCAGTGAACAATTCCTGCGAAAGAAAGTCAATGGTCAGACGCAAGTGATTTAACAGGCGTAACTATCGACATTGTGGTTTATTTTGTGATGTATTACAGATGGTCAACCAGACGTAGTTTGTTTTGTTTTGTTTTGTTTTTTTGAAATGAGACGAAAGGACAGACTAGATCTCGTGTGCATTTTAGACTGGAACTTCATGCTTGCTGGAGGGGGAAAGCAGTACCTATAGCTATTTAGTTGAACTACTGTGTCACGTACTCGAAGCACATGGGTAGAATCGCCATTAGCTTGCTTGGCTCATCGCGTTCTCCTCCTTTTCCTTGTCCATGTGCTCGTTCTTTTCGTGCTTGAAATGTCAAATGCTGTGCATAGTCCCAAACAGCAATCCGAAGAGCGACTCGGATTTCCCACCAGCTTGGCCATGAGGTGCGCGATGATCTCGCAAGCTGGGGTTTGCCTTTTCAACGACGCGTCACTATAGTATCAACGATTTGGAGCGTTCCAGCTTCTGTGTTCGAGGCCAACACACGACGAGGACAAGAATCGCCCATGAACGGCGCATGAGTTTTGGGATTGCTTGGTTGTTTCCGGCACCAACAAAGTAAGTTAGGAAGTTGTTTTTTCTTACCACCATGCCTCGGCCGAGTTTTATTTCAATCACGCACACCCGCAAACGCATGAGAGCTATTCGTCTCCATTTGTTGGTTCCCTCTCTGTTTCGATATCGACAGGCTCTTCCCAAGAAGGCATGCGAGAAACTGGTGCGTGGTGGTCGGCCAAAATAGCCTGTGACGCAGGATGTCTTGACCGTGGGTTCGCCATCGAGCACGATAAAGTCGCCTATGATAGCTCGGAACTGGTCCCACTGCTCCTTGGAGAGCGAGATGAGCCGAATTGGGTTCTCGACAAAGTAGAACTTCGTGAGTGTCGGTGGAAACGTGACATTCCGGATGAGTCAGCACTATGCATATCCTTACATACTCGATTGACTCGGAATTGTGCATCAGCATTGTTCTGTATGAGAAGCTATGGATACAAGAAAAGCGGCAGTGGGTAGGAATATCGGTGGGAGGACAAGATGAGACCAACATGGATCATCGGACTGAGCTTTATTGTTTTGTCAGTAGCCATATTCCGTCGCTTCTCGCTCTTAGTTGACCTCATTTCGCATCAATACACTACTGTAAACATGGGATTGACAACGCATTAGGTACCATCGGCGAGTTTCACTTGATCGACGCCAGACACATGCCGAATTTCGCCATGTGCGACAAGATAACCCAGCTGTCCTTTCTACAGCATCCGGAAAAAGCGATCCTGCTCACACGTCACAGAGAGTCTGCGTCAACGCGTGAATGTCAGGTTCGACTGCATCATCATGGTCTCATGTGAAACGGCGTGAGCCAATCACGGCGCGGCCGACCTGGAATCCGGCCGTCTCATTGGACGAGAGCGACAGACATTCAACTTGTGATTGCATCAGCAGTTTCCACGAGTAAACCCATTTGCGTGGTGCTTTAGAAGAAGATGGCAATGTCCCGCCGTCCTGGAGGAAACGCAACTCGTACTAGCCATCGAAGCGCAACCACAAGCCATGCACTGACCCTTGCCCATAGCTCGTCATTCGCGCATTTTCCACGTCGCAGCAACACCAACCACCACCACAGACTCACTCTCACTACCGCCAACGATGGTCGCCGTCACCAAGGACTACAAGCTCTTCATGCCACTGCAGATCGGCGAGGGTCTCACTCTCAAGAACCGCGTCGTCTACGGCCCACTCACCCGAGCGCGCTCGGACATCCACACGCGTGTGCCCAGCGAGCTCAACGCCGTGTACTACGAGCAGCGTGCCGGTGCGGGCCTGATCATCTCGGAAGCCACAGCGATCTCGGAGCAAGCGTTCGGCTGGTATGGCGCGCCGGCGCTCTACAACGACGAGCAAGCAGAAGGCTGGCGCAAGGTCGTGGAGCGGGTACACGCGCGCGACGGCAAGATCTTCCTGCAACTCTGGCATACGGGTCGCCAGGCGCACCCGTCGCTCAACTCGAAGGGCGACGTCGTGTCGGCCTCGGCCACGTGCTACGAGGGTGGCCACACGAGAAACAACAAGGGTGAGAGCGTGCCGTTCGAGCCAGCGCGCGCGCTGGAGACCGACGAGATCGCGGGTGTCGTCGAGGACTACCGTCGATGCGCCGAACGCGCCAAGCAAGTGGGCTTTGACGGCGTCGAGATCCACGGTGCCAACGGATACCTGATCGACCAGTTCTTGCAATCGAGCACCAACAAGCGAACGGACAAGTACGGCGGCTCGGTCGAGAACCGCACGCGCTTCTTGCTCGAAGTCGTCGAGGCCATCAAGACCGTGTGGCCAGCCGACCGCATCGGTGTGCGTCTGGCACCAAACGGCGTGTTTGGCGGCATGGGCAGCGAAGACAATGCCGAAGTGTTCACCTACGCGATGGAGCAGCTGAGCCACCACGGACTGGCGTACTTGGCGATGCTCGACGGTTTTGGCTTTGGTTACACGGACAAGAGTCGTCTGCTCTCGGCGTTCGACGCCAAGACCGCGTTCAAGGGACTCGTCATGGCCAACAACAGCTACACGCGCGACACCGCGGAAGGTGTGATCCGCAGCGGCAGTGCTGATCTCGTGGGCTTCGGTCGCTTGTACATGTCGAACCCGGACTTGGCTGAGCGTTTCCAGAATGACTGGCCGCTGAACCCGGAAATTGAATACGAGTACTACTGGGACGCCAAGATGGGTCCAGCAGGGTACAGCACGTTCCCAGTGTACGACACGACTGCGAAACAGTGAGCGGATAGAAACTGGAGCACCCACTGTGCAGATTCCTTCGTATGAATAGACGCTAATGTGCTCTCGACTTCATGTTTTTGCACTGTTTTGTTTGGAGCATCATTTCGCTTGTGACGCCTGTATTTGTAATCAAGGCTGCACTGTATATTCGTTGTGAAGAGCGAGAACCAGCAAGAGAAAAGCTCATTCTCCATTTTTCCCAGTCAAGCTCAAGCGGTCCAGTTCCAGCCTCAGCGGTCCAGTTTGGACCAGCCCATCCCAGGGAGAGAATCCCTCCTTCTTGTTGTTGTTGTTGTGGTATATTGTGTTACGTTATCGAACGACAGTATCCTTGCTCCTACTTACACCGAGACCAGCTTCAGATAGAAGAGTGAGCGCAAAAGCGGCTCGAGCAGCGCTAGCCGTTCGAGTCGTGGAGCAGCTCGGCGAAAGATTTCGCGTCACTCGTGATGTCGAGCCATGAACGAGTGTTTGCTCCTGTGCTGCCGTTTAGCCAGTGGCCGACGTCAGTAGGGAGGTGTTGCAGGATGCCGGCGAGTTCCGTTGGGCGTTGCGCCGGTGTGCTTTGCATGGAGGTAGCTGTGTCCATGGCGATGTTTGCAGCCAGGTCCGCCATCTTGTTGTGCTCTCGGTAATGGTGTGTCCAACTCAGTACGCGGAGCTGGTTGCAGGCTTGGACACATTGCAAGTACAACCGCTTGAGTGCTGCCTTCTTGGGGGGTATCTGCCGGTTGAATTGCTGGATGATCATGTTGCTGTCTCCGACGACGTGCAGCGGCGTGAGTTTGTGAGTCGCCGCATATTGCAACCCGTGCAGGAGTCCGCGGTATTCTGCGGCGTTGTTGGTGATGGACCGGTGTGCGTAAGACATGCTCGAGACCCAGTGGAGTCGTTGGTCTGTGGTTCCGCGCCGGAGACGAACGATGATGGAGCCGGCGCCGCCGGGACCTGGGTTGCCTCTGGAGCCGCCATCGAAGAAGAGTAGGAAGGCGTCCTCAGGGGCCAGGGTCAGGGTGGGGGTCACTTGCTCCTGTGCTTTTACCGCGCGTCCGAGGGCGACGAGCGTGTCTAAAGCTGGCGAGTCTTCCGCGGGTAGGTACATCCTGGCGAGCCGTTGGAGAAAACTGATCCGCGTTGTCGTGATAGCTAACCCGATATCTGGTGGCGCTGGTGGTGCTGATTTGTTTGTCCATGGGTCGTCCCCTTGGAGTAGAGTCCGCGCTCGCCAGATGCTCGACATTGCGGTTGCGCACATGTAATGGGCTATACCTAGCCATTACATGAAGGTGGATCTGTTCCCAGATTTAGTGTGCCACACACCACCTTCACTGTGCATTGTGGAGAGACAATTAACAAAGGGATTACGGTACGACAGTCCCCACATGCACATGTGACCTCATCCCATGACGTCACGAGCGCTCTCTGTGCTGATCAGTGCAGAATGTTGTTCACATGTACTAATCAGTACAGAGTGATGACATTCATGTACTGGTCAAGTACTGAGTGATGGTTCCTACTTGGGAAACTGCACAGGTGATGAGACCAACGTGTCTCTGCCACCTAAAGTGAGTGGCTGTAGCCAATCACTTTGCAGGGAATTTTCCACGGGACTCCAAGTTCAAGCTTCTCGAAGATCTCGTGGGTTCAACCTCAGTGTACCCAAGGTTTTATATATCAGATTCATATGTTTTATTGTGCATGTTTAGGTTTTAGTTATAAAACCTCTAGGAGCCCTAGTGGTGTTTTACATGTAGCGACAGGAACCATAAGCATTTTAATTCAGTTGCAATTTTACCACCAAGCCCTCAAGTCTTCCTTCCTCCCTCCAAGTCGGGAGACGCTTCCTCTGGCACAAGCGTGTGTGCCGTGTTTAAGGGACTGTTGTGAACAGCGCCCTTTTACACCTGGTAGCACTTCGAGCGGTCCTTCCAGCGACCCAGTGAAGCGAAAAGGTTTGACGACGCGGCTTTGAGCACGTCGCGCATTCCTGTCCAAGACCGAAGACCCTGCGAGCATCCTTGTCGTGGACATGGATGCTACAGGAACCCCACTCGGTCCAGCAGTACCGGAAACTGTCGAGTTGACTATTGAGGGTTTCCCTCACTTGTCTTCTCATGAGTGGATGGCACTTGAGCGCATGCGAGATGTCATCGGAGAGGCTGCTGTGGTCAGTCTGCTTCGATCGGCGTCTCCGGAAGACCAGAAGAGCGCGGTGGTCAGCTTCATGCACCACGAGATCATGTCCTCCCGGAAGCAGGTCGCAACCCCTGTTTCCTCAATCAGGACGGTGCCACTGAAGCTTGACGTCTCTCCGTATCGAGGTGGAGAGAACGAACCTCTCTCACGATGGTTCGTCGAGTTGGATGCAGCCATCGCTGCAAGACAACTGCGAGACCCTTCGCAGCAAGTGTTGTTCGCGATGTCCAACCTTGTGGGTCGTGCGAAGAGCTGGGCGTATGGCAAGCGTTTAGCGGATCTAAACTGCTTCCCCAGCTACGAAGACTTCAAGACCGAACTCAAGAAGGCGTTTGAACCTCCGCAGAGCGAGTTCCGTGCGCGCGCCGAGTTCCTCAACCTTCGTCAAGGCCGTTTCGACCTTCACTCGTATGCACAACGTGCTCGCTACTTGGTGTCGAGCATCGTTGACGAGCCGATTGACGTTTCGACGCAAGTTGTGACGTTCATGGCGGGTCTGAACGATGGTCCGATTCGGAACCAACTGTTCCGCGAGTATCCCAAGACGCTGGACGAAGCCATCAGCCGTGCGATGCAAGAAGAGTTTAGCATCAAGCAAGCCAAGTTCCATGGGTTTCCGTCAAGGCCACCAAGACAAGCGAATGTCGCGCACGATGGTCCAGAGCCGATGGACATCTCGTACATTTCCACGCCTGGAAATGGACGTCCTCGCAACGATGGGAAGTGTTTCCGTTGCGGGAAGTCAGGTCACTTCGCTCGGAACTGCAAAGTGTCTTTGCCTGACCGGCAAACGACACAGGGTGCTCGTTCGAACAACCACGATCGTTCTTACGGTCGTCGGTTCGATCGGTCACCTGGGCCAAAAAACGGGAATGGACAGTAGGGGCGGGGCATCCTACTGGCCCGGAAAAGAGGACTGTGGATGTTGTGGAAACACAGGACTCTGGCCCCAATGTGCATGATGCACATGCAGTTTCCACGAGGGAGAACAGTGTTAGTCAAACGTCAAGTTTGATCGTTCTCAGAGTTCATGTAGACGGTATTGCAACGCCTCTACGTGCTTTGGTTGACACTGGTGCGTCGAACAATTTTGTTCGAAATGAAGCGATCGTCAGGCATAAAGTACCAATGCCTGATGCGAATGAAGACAAGACGATGATCGTCCGGTTGGCCAACGGGTCAACTGTGAAGATGCCAAAGCGCGTGGTGCGCTTGGCAATCAAGTGTGAAGATTTCCGAGGTGAAGACGAGTTTATTCTACTCGACCTCGATGACAAGTTTGATCTGATTCTGGGAATGCCATGGTTGAAGCGTTATCAACCTAGCATTGACTGGATGAAGATCTCCGTTGACAAGTCACACGATGCTGACTTGTGCTGCACAACAACGGATGAAGTGGTGTGGGTTTACACATCTGTGGAAGAGATCCCAGATGACCCTCGTGATATTGCGGTGTGCGATGGCTCCCCATGTTCACGAGCGGTACCCATCTTGAAGAAGACTACTGGAGGTGGAGCAGTCAGGCGCCAACAAAAGACTGTCTCCTTTGCCATCGACCCCATGGGTGAGGCGATGTGCGTGGAAGAAACGAATGGGAAAAGAGCCGAAGAGCCATCCCGAGAGAAGAAGAAGAAGACCAGCAAGAAGAGTATCCCGTGTGCCCCTGATCAAGGTACAAGTTACGGTGACGAAGGAAGTGTCCAAGCACAAGACATTTCAAGCGAGTTTGCGAATATCGCGGTCTACAAAGAAGATGGTGACGTGGATGTAATCCGTCACGTGAAGATTGAAAATCCTCCAAGCTCTGTTGAAAAGTTGACTTCCTTGCCATGGATGAGCAAGAAGACGCTGAAGCGTAGCCTAGCGAAAGGCGAAATTTCGCAGGTCTGCATGATCGTCGATATTGACGATGCAGAAGACATCAACACAGTATCAGCAACGGAGGCTGAAGTG